>JADBJO010025222.1:15000-24065 GCA_016801955.1 Conus betulinus
ATTCGATTCCTTGTCGGTGTACGTGGGGGGGCGAACAGAACAACACTTCTTTGACAAGTTCTGTTCTCACAAACCTATTGTCCAATACTTCAGCGAGGACGTCCACCTTCGCTTCATCAGTGGGATATGTCACTGCTGCCATTCGGGTTTCAGCATCGAGTTCTTCTTGCGAGTCTGGCACCTGAAGCGAGCTGGTGGCAGCAGGAGCCAGTGGAACTGCACGGTGCCGGGTTTCCAGCGGAACTACGGCAGGTATTTCCCATGTAATTTCGAGTGGGATTGTGTGGATGGGGAGGACGAAGAAGCGTGCTGGTACGTCAACTCAACGATGTGTGGGACCTCCCAGTGGTGGCTGGCTGGGAAGTGCTATCAGCTGATGACAGAGAAGCTGCCCTGGACCGAGGCCTCTGGGAAGTGTCAGAAGAGAGGCGGGGCTCTAGTCAGCCTGAACTCGCCCAGCAAGTGGGAGGCAGTGCTCAAGGTGCTGGGGCAAGAAGGGTCCGGGACGATTCACATCGGGTTGAGGACTCGGCGTGCTCCGAACATGTAGGATTTTCATTCTCTCTCTCTCTCTCTCTCTCTCTCTCTCTCTCTCTCTCTCTTGCTCTCTCATATCTATCTCTCTATCTGTCCGTCTATCTGTCAGTCTAGCTACCTACCTACTAGATTACTTACCTACCTACGGACCTACTTACCTGCCTGTCTATCTATCTATCTATCTATCTATCTATCTATCTATCTACCTATCTCTGTGCGTGTGTGTGTACGTGTGTGTGTGTGTGCGCGCGCGCGCGCGCGCGCGCTTGGGCACACACGCGTTTGTGTATGATATTACTGCAATTCACATGTCGGGTATATATGCACTTTGTTTTTGTAAGCCAAAGCCCACAAACCCTTTTAAAACGGGGTTTGGGGTGTTTCCACCACTACCACCCCCCCACCCCCCCTCCACCAAACGTAGTTATTGCGCCTGCCTGTCGGTCGGTCTTTCAGTTTCTAACCCCCATCCCCCTTCCATTGCCTTCACGTTATCTTGTAGTTCGCATTGTTTATGTCGTGCACTCCAAGTTTCTTCCAACAGTCATGTTTAAGGTTCGTTTTGTTTAGAGGGAAGAATCTGTGTAGGAGGTTTGTTTTTTTCAATGATAATCTTAAGCAGTGTGTCATATGTTTTAAAAAAACAAACTTAGTTCTACTTTAGCTTTTAAAATCTCTGCAACCCACCTTCCTGCCTGCATTGTCATGTGTTTTCCGTGTGGACTCAGGTTGCACGTGGTGTTTCACATAGGCTGAGTGAGCTTCCTCTCACCTGCCGATCAGGTTTTTGGAAGCCGACCGGGGGAGTCGAGGTTGATATGGGATAGAGGGCTGTGGCAAAACGTGTCAGTGCAAGCCGTATGCTTGCGTGTTTGGGGGGTAATTGTATTTTTGTGAGAGATCCATATCTCTCGATGAGCCACTGCTGTTTCGTCTTTGAGGGAAACTGCCTTGTATTTGTTTTTGTTTTTGTTTTTGTTTTTTTTGAGTGCCATATCTCCAGGCTTTCTGCGTCAGGTTTTCAGCCCCGGTAGGAACTGAACCTTAGTACTCCGTATGAGTGCTGTATCAGCCTGTCTAGTTGCTTTTTTGCTAGTATACCTGTGATCCGTATCACAGTCGTGAATCCCTGTATTCACGCAGAGGCAGAAGCTTATTCTCTAAATTCTTAGGTCCTGACCAGAGTTTAGATGCGAGCCGTGCAGGGCTTACTATCACAGCTCCTCAAGGAGGCCCATGTCTATAAGTGTGCCGTTCACAAGTCTGGTTAGTGAGTATGTTGCGTAGTTAGTTCATATTCATTTTTCGTTTATAATCTATTTATTTCCAAATCTATTTTAAAGAATTGGTTTTCCTCCTGGTTATTACTTTAATTCTTTAATTCTTTATTTTGGTATGTCTGAGTATTATTTTCGTGTATCATTTTTGTTACTATTTCGTTTACCCTAACTTTTAATTATTCATTTACTACCATTTTGTTTTTTTCATTTACAGCAGTAGGGCGTGTTATTCATATTCCCCTCTAAATACGCAGAGTGGTTGTGTTTTGCGTGTTGCTGCATGTCTGCACCATATTCCAGGTCATGTGTCCTGACACACGTGTTTTGTGTGTAGGTGGTCGTCTATTGTAAATGCGCTTGGTCCAGACTTAGGTTTTTTCTTTTCCTTTTGTTGTTGTTGTTGTCATTCTTGTAAATATTTAGGGCGCTCATACGTTTATGTGGCGCTGTTAACGCTTCCAGCTTTTGTTTCCGAAAAGAAGAGTCGTCCTGAGGGAGATGATTCGGGTTTTTTTTATAGCTCTAGGGAGCCACCCCGGGGTGTTTGACATAAACGGTTGTGAGCGTTTATATGGGTATATGTATGTAGGCAAACTGTCTGAACTGGGGGAATTTTGTATTTAATACTATTTGAGAACTGAAATTAGCAAGCGCTCTGCCAGTGCGTTCCGTGCCCGTCCTTATTACTCTCTCTGTAATGGATGTCTGTGCTTACGGGTTTTTTGCTTTGCACCTGTTTTATATGGGAAACATCTTTTGTGTGTTTTTGAGGACTTGTTTTTTTTTTTCTTTTTCCTCCTTTCGTTCACCAGTGGCTGACTTACCTGTGTGCTGCTGCTGCTGCCACTGACCTTGCAGCTGTTGCCGGTCTCGCCACCTTTGCGGTTCCTGCTGCTGTTGCCGTTGGTTCCACAGCTCCTGCTGTGACCGCAGTTTGACCTCACTGCCTCCTTCGTCTTCTTCGTCGCCCTCATCATCCTTCACCATTCCCCTTCAATCTTCAGTCCCTTCTTCCCCTCGCCCTTCTCCAAGGTACCCACAAGTACCTCACCCATGGGTTGGAGCGAGGACGCACCAGTCTGCCGTATTTTGATTATTGCAGAGATAAAGGACAGGCATTACATCAATTTTGTCAGCAGAGCGCTTTATAATTCTTTTATATAGTTATGCTTGCCTAACATGAATGTTTTGTTTTGTATTTTTCACGTATAAAGGATACTTACTTTCCGGGGTTTTCGCCGCTGCATGGTGCGGTTTTTTTTGTGTGTGTGTGTGTGTGTGTGT
Source organism: Conus betulinus (assembly GCA_016801955.1). Classification (NCBI taxonomy): domain Eukaryota; kingdom Metazoa; phylum Mollusca; class Gastropoda; order Neogastropoda; family Conidae; genus Conus; species Conus betulinus. Next base: position 18,102 of record JADBJO010025222.1, read on the forward strand.
GTGTGTGTGTGTGTGTGTGTGTGTGCAGGGTTTCCAGATTATCTATCGCGCCAAGTCTAACCATGCACTGTTTATCGACCTTTCTGTGGTGAACTGTTCCTTCGTCTGTTAGGGTTTTAAAGAAAAGGTTGAAATTATTGTTGGATGTTTAATTACAGTCCTTAGCAGTTGAACTCCCCCAGTACACTACCCATTCTAAGGGTATTGCCCAAGATGCTCCCCCCTTTTTTTGGCCTTTCTTATTTAATGATCCAGTGCTAATTTTTTTCCCCTACTGAACCGTAATCCTGTCTCAGCCCACAGGCTGTTGTCTTTGATTTACTGCTTCGCAATTCTGATCACCCCTTTTTTTTTTAAGGGATCAGATTTTGGTAAGCATTCCTGGCTTTTTTTTTTCAATCTTCCTCGACCCCTTTGGTCGCATTCCAGCTCCACCTTACCTTCTGGCCCCACCCACAATCCGGATTTTTTTCATTTTTTTGGTCCCTTCCAATTATTTCACAGTCCTATGGAGTTACTGTAAGTGTATACCCGTCCTTATATATGTATGTAAACGTGGTGTGAACATCTTTTTTGTGACAGTAAAGTTTCAGTTTTTTGTACTGTCAGACGTACGATATCCATGCATAGGCGCAAACAAAGGTCAATTTTGATTCATCCCCTCCTTAATCTTTTAAAATCCCATGGGGGTTCCCTTTACTCTGGCATCCATCAAAGCTTATATATTTACATTATCTGTCTTCCAGCTGGTGCAACCAATCAAGTACGCTTCTTCTGCACACAATACTGATTTTGCAGGTTTACTCACTGCAAGTGTCCCACACACACTCTCTGTGGTGTCCGGAACTGGCTTCCTCTGTGCGGGGATCCCATACACATCACAACTACTGGTCGGCGACAAACTCTTGCCCAACCTGGATCTTCCCGCGGATCGGAGCTTGGCCCGGGAACGCGCGCAGCCCCAGCCAGCCATCCACCTTAGTGCCCGATCTCCAGTCTCCTCTACCGCACGGGGAGTCGGCCCAGCTATAACAAACCGGATAAACACGAGTTCAAAACACTGCCAGCCAGTTAGCAGTCATGTTACACTTTAACATTTTTGAACTCTTCAATTTTTCAAACATAGTTTCGGTTCCGACAATAAACCGTTGAAAACAAAATGGAGAATCATCTAGATTCTCACAATATAAAATTAGATACTTACGGCTTGAGTACCGGTCATTCAACTACAATTCACATACTTCTGTATGTGTTAGGCCTCTGCCTTTATCATTGGGCACAGTCCGCCTCTTCTTCCATCTAAATCATCTGTTCCATTCTCAGAGTGCGCACCGATACAGGCCAACGCCTGTTTATATTCAAATCGCGTGAACAGTGTTAAAAATTTCACTCAAACCCTGGGCCACGCTCAGTCAGTACTCTCCCTTGTATCACACGACTAACTATAGTGTAACGCACGAATCAATAATCTTTTTCTTAATCTGTACTGTCTCATGTAATCGCGTAGCATACGAAATATCGCTCCACATTACATGACACCCCCCTTCCCGGGGTAAGATTTTTACACCGGAGAAATCTTGCAAAAGATACCCCACAGAGGAACCCAAAACCAAGTAAGTACTATATACATATCAAATGCACAAAATATATATCATCAAAGGAATCAACACTTTTTTATCCATGGATCACCTCAATATCTCCAAAAATACATAATCCACATCTTAAGCACAACACTTGCATGATCCATACATTGCTGCCAAACCCAAGAATATGCAAGTTGAAATCATTAAACTCCACTATATGCATAGACGAAACAGTAAGCACCCACACGAAGATATCAAAATATGCAGTGATCTTTCAAAAGACAACCTCAAGAAATCCATCGTGTATCAATAGCATGAGACACACGTTAAAATCACCAATCATGGTTCAAAATTATCTACATGACCATGAACATGCACAGCAGCCAATCTGCAATGGTCATTTACAATGACACTACACCAAAGCATTTTCACCCATGAACGCAAGTAAGAGAAATACAGACAATTTGACCACAAAATGATACAGCAATAATGTATATACACAATTCTCAGACTTGTATCTTGTGTAGACCATACTCACTCAAACTTGTAGCTAACTGTAGCTTACAAGACAGGAATGAATAAGCAATGATCAATCACAAATACAAAATACAGCATCGGCAGACCATAAAACACATGGTATAGCACTACTCCCTGGACAACAAATCTGCGAAAATATTAGATGTCCCAGAGATAGGCTCAACAGTGAAACAGTACTCTTGAATGCTTAATGCCCATCTTAACAGGCGATTATTTTTTTTGATTTTGACGCTTTCAAAAATGTCAACGGTCTGTGGTCAGTTTGCAAAACAAAAGGTCTCCCTGATAAAAACCTAGCAAACTTGTCCAGTCCCCCAGACCAAAGCAAGACACTCCCTTTCAATAGTCGAGTATCTCTCTTGCACCGCAGAAAACATTTTGCTAGCGTATTGCACTGGATGTAAAAGTCCTGACTTTTCCTGTAGCAAACATGCACCCATGCCCTTACTGCTAGCATCTGTACGTAAGACAAAATCTTCATCCAAGTTAGGAAGAAGTAACACAGGAATGAATGAGTACAGCTTGAACCTTCTCCAAACTTTTCTGACACTCATCAGACCACTCAATCTGACGCTTCTTATCTCCCTTAGTCAGTTCAGTCAAAGGTGCAGTAAGACTAGCAAAATGAGGAACATATCTGCGATAGTAGGACAAAAGACCCCACAAAGAGCGAACCTGCTTCTTCGTAGTTGGCTTACCCACAGACAAATCTTTTGCACTTTCTTGATTTCCGGACGAACATGACCAACGGGAAATCACATGTCCCAAAAACTCCAACTCCTGAAAACCAGCCAGCACTTTTGACGGACGAGCTGTCAATCCAAACAACCTGAGACGGGTCAAAAGCATGCGTAAGTAGTCCAACAACTGCTGCCAAAGACGAGCTGCAAGAAGAATGTCATCAAAAAATCTTACAGCTGAAAACTGATACAACTGCAGCTTCCACATCATTCTTGCGAACGTAGCTGGTGCGTTCTGCAACCCGAAAGGCATTCTCGTCCACTGAAACAACCCAAAAGGAGTTTGAAACGCAGTCTTTTCCTTATCCTGAGGCAACATAGGTATCTGCCAGTATCCCTTCGCAAGGTCTACTTTGACAAAATACCGACCTTCAGACAAACGACAGAAAATATCCTCAACATCTGGAATCGGTTCAGAGTCGAACACAGTGACCTTATTGAGAGCCCGATAATCGATACAGAATCGAACTGAGCCATCAGGGCTACCCACCAGAACGACTGGAGAACTGTACGGTGATACAGACGGTTCAATCACTCCAAGATCCAACATAACCTGAACCTCTCTCTGAATGATCTCCCTCTTTGCAAAAGGCAAAGGGTAAGACTTGACCCTAACAGGAACATTAGTAGTCAGATTAATACAGTGTGGATCTACCTGTACAGCCTTCCCTGGTGTATCTGTCAAGACATCAGAAAAAATCCTCCAAAACACTCATCAACTGAGACTTTTGAGTGTCTGACAACTCAGGAGCAACCTTTACATCACGAAATGTCTCGCCTTGAACAGACAAGGTAGGTAATGAAACGTCATCATCACTCACATCCTGTACAACTCCTACAGAGGAACAATGTACATCCTGTACAACTCCTACAGAGGAACAATGTACATCCTGTACACACCGACGGGGGAGAAACAGGGGAATGTGAACACTCTGCATCCGAAAACACCAGTAGAAACAACACAATCCACAGGTAACTCATTAGACAATGCAGACGCAGAGTCTAATCCCTGAGGAACACAAAGAGCAACATCGAATTGACAGCAACATTCGTCCGAACCACATACTCTTTCAACATATTTGATGTGGAAAACCTTGGACTTTCCATGCATGTCAATACGATAGTTGACAGGTGAACACTTTTCCTTCACAAGAAAAGGACCTTTCCAGGATACCTTCAACTTACTCTGTTCATCAGAGAGCAAAACAAGAACCTGATCACCCACTTTCAATGAACGAGGAGAGCTCTTTCTGTCTGCGTACACTTTATACTTGTCGGTCTGACTGTCAGCGGTCTGTTGTGCCTGAGCACAACTGTCCCCAGTATCCGATTGTGCAAGTCATGTACATATTGGTAAACGTTTTTGTCATCGTCAGTCATCTGTGTGCCAGTCCACTTATCAGCTAACAAAGCGATAGGACCACGGGGTGAATGACCGAAAAGTAACTCAAAAGGAGAAAACCCTAAAGTCATATTCGGCAACTCCCGATATGCAAACAGAACAGCCGGAATGTACCGATCCCACTGCTTGGGACAGTCACAACAAACCTTCTTCAGCATGGACTTCAAGGTGCCATTAAACCTTTCCACCATCCCGTTAGACTGAGGGTGGTATGGAGTAGTGGTAACAGAAAGAAATAGACAACAGACGGTACACTTCCTTCATCAGGTCCGAAACAAACTGAGTACCACAATCAGTAAGAATTTCGGAAGGCAAACCATACCTTTGAAAAAATAGAAAGAAGAGCCTCCGCCACAGTGACTGTATCGATACGTTTGAGTGGGACAGCCTCTGGAAACCGAGTAGCTGTATCCACCAACGTCAGAACGTACCGAAACCAGAAGAAGACACCTCCAAAGGACCAACCAAATCCATCGCTACCTTCTCAAAAGGTACTGAAACCAACGGCATCTTGTGCAACGGCACACAAGGGACGTGGTTACGAGACACAGTCTTCTGACAAGTATCACATGAACGACAATACTCCTTGACTGACTGAGACACTCCTGGCCAAAAGAACGATGCAAGAACTCGCTGTAGAGTACGTCTGATCCCACAATGACCAGAAAAAATGCTGTCATGCGCAGTATGAAGCACAACGTTACGTAACTCCTGAGGAACTACCACCTGACACTTACTTCACCCTTGTCCTTGACCAAGCGACATAGAACATCATTAAAAAAGAACAAAAACAGGCTTAGTCAAAGGGGAAGGTACCTCAGTTACAACTGAAGAGAACACAGTGACTCAAAGAGGCATCACGCTTCTGCATAGCAGCAAATTCCTTAGGCTGTACATCCAGCACAGACAAATCAGGCACTGACAACGGTACAGGCAACTGTTTCTCCTTGTCTGCCTGTAAACGAGTAGTCACATTACATGGGACAAAAGATCCACCAGCACCTGAACATGCTGAAGTAACACCTGGAAGATTACCAAGAATGAGATCCGTTACTGGGTTCTCAATAACACAGGCAAGCACCTCACCCTCAAAGTAAGGTGTACTAACTGAGACCACAGCAAGAGGGAAAACCTCAATCTTACCTCCAAAAGAACGACAATGTTGTTCTTCACCAGTGAACTGGTGTGGAAGAACAAAAGAACGGCGCACTCCCGCAGTAGTGCAACCTGTGTCCCCTCAACACAGAACAGTGAAACCCATTGACAGTTCCTGACTCAACCAGTAAGCCGTCAGTGTTAACATGTGACACCATCGAATGGGCTACAGTAGATGGATCGGAAACATTGCCTGACATACCCCGCGACATTCACTGCTGACTGCTCTACAGATGGACAATCCCGAGCTTTATGAAACCAGCAACCACAATTGTAACAACCTGCGGGTGTACCTGAGGTATTATGAGCCTGTCCGCGGTCGGCCACGGTTACGCGGATACCGAGAGTTAGACGCTGTTTGACCACCTCTAGGTGTACCGGTATTTGCACCTAAATGACCAGACTGCTGACCACCACTGGTAGCAGACTGTTCAAATCGGCTGCCATGATCCCGTCCGCTACGAGAATTTTGACCACCGCGGGAATTTTGACCTCCACGGTAACGATTACGGTTCTGATTTGAACGCCAAGAGCCAAATCCACGGTC
>JADBJO010025223.1:7500-15000 GCA_016801955.1 Conus betulinus
ACCGTATTCAGAAACACCAATTCTGTGTGACTACATGTATATCCAATACATGGTAGTCAGGGATCATTTAAGTATGGAACTGGCTGACATATTACTCGTGGGTGTATATGGATTGGGGAAGGGGAAAAGAGGGAGGAAGGGGGGGGGGGGGGGGGGGGGGGGGGGGGTATGAAAATGTCTTGCTCTACGTGCAAATTAGACGCCGAACCATACTGATATAGTATATGCCTAGAATAATATTTCAACATTTCAAACATTCACGAACGAAAAAAAAAAAAAAAAAAAAAAAAAAAAAAAAAAAAAAAACTAAAAAAAAAAAAAAAAAAAAAAAAAAAAAACAACAGTTAGGGGGGAGGGAGGCAATGAGGAGGTGGTGGAGCGGTGGAAAGAGTTAAAAATATCATCCAAGTGGATGAGATTTAATAAGAGTAACAGCCAATATTGCCAGGCTCCAACCGTTCTCATAACTGCGATTTGAAACACTTGACATAGTCAGCAGGAGCTTGAAGGACTTCATATTATCATGAAGAGGCTGAAAGTTTTTTTTTTTGTACTAGTAGAGTCAAATAAAAAAAAAAGAGAGGGATATCGAGAGTCTGACCACATGCACAAGCAGGTGCCGGTTTAAAAATACCTACCTAACCAACCATTAACCCGCAGCCTATGTACAAGGTTACGATTTAGGATTGGCCCTGGAGGATTACAACATTTGCTAGTTGGGATAGTTATATCCCATCTGTGTTTCCGAGCTGAATCTTCAAGGTATTGCTTCTGTCTTATGTTCCAGATTGAACTTGTCAGAATGTGGATAGCTTCAGATGAAGAGAAAAGGATATCACAATTCAAAACATCAGATTTATTTCTTGCAGCTTCCTTTGCATAAAAGTCAGCCAAGTCATTGCCACGTAAACTGGAGTGCTCTGGAACCCATAATAAGCGCGCGCGCGCGCGCGCGCGCACACACACACACACACACACACACACACACACACACACACACATACACACACACACGATATACGCACACACCTTCATCTTTCCTACGTATGTATAGACGATAAGAGGAGGCCACGAGAGAGAGATAAGGGGATAGAGAGGACGAGGGGAGGGAGAAGGGAAAGCGGAAATGTAACACCTGTCTATATGTGCTTTACAGGCAGAAGAAACCGCCTCTCTCTCTCTCTCTCTCTCTCTCTCTCTCTCTCTCTCTCTCTCTCTCTCTCTCAATAAGAATCACATTGAATATTGATGTTTGCTCATGTTAAACATACCCATTTTGCGATCCAGCAGAAGTTTCCGGCGCTTAGCTGCAAGTGTGTGTGTGTGTGTGTGTGTGTGTGTGTGTGTGTGTGTGTGTGTGTGTGTGTGTGTGTTCATCTCCCTTCCCTCGCGTATCAGACAGCTGTTTTTAAGGTAATCCTCTTAAGCCTCAACATCCTAATAAAATTCGTTATAGTATTGAATTTGATTAAATCTGTCCAGTAACACTATGAACGATAACACAGCTCCAGAGTGTATGTTTAGGGGTAGGTGTGTGTGTGTGTGTAAGTGTACGTGAGAGAGAGAGAGAGAGAGAGAGAGAGAGAGAGAGAGAGAGAGAGAGAGACAGACAGACAGACAGACAGACAGAGAGAGACGGAGAAAGAGAGAGACAGACAGACAGAGAGAGAGTATGTGTGTGTGGGTGTGCGTGTGTGTTTCTGCACGATTGAATGCATGCCTGGCGTTCACGAGTAAAGCATGAATGAGAAAAGGAAAGATCGCGGTGAGAATGCAAGAGAGTGTGCAAAGATTAGTCCCGACTAGCGGGTGGCCAGTTTTTTGGTTTCAAAAGGAAACATTACATGGATACTTACAGTGAAATATTATTCGTTAGTAAACAAACCATTTCATGATGACTGGCATAAGAATTTGTTCACTAAACGGCCAGGGTCTGGGTACATATGAAAACAGAAATGATGTTTTTCAGTACTTGAGCAAAAAAAAAAAACCAAACAAACAAACAAACAAACAAAAAAAAAAAACAAAACAAACAAACAAACAAAAAACTAAACTCAATATACTTTTTTACAGGACACGCATTTTACTAAGAACCTAGAACTGTTGAATGGGGATATGAGTGTCTGTTTTCATCAAATAATAGCAGATCACGAGGTGTAGGTATTCTCTTCAATAACAATTTCGATTTTAGGATAGAAAGAACAATAAAACACAGTGAAGGTAATTATATAATTTCGATTATTAACACACAGGATAAACAGATCACATTGGCGAATATATATGGTCCAAACAAAGACGATCCAGATTTTTATAAAAGTATCCAAAAGAAAATAGGAGAATTATGTGTTACATATGTAGTATTAGCAGGAGACTGGAATTTTGTGCTTAATCCAAATTTAGATTATTATAATTACAAGCATATTAATAACATTAAAGCTAGTGACACAGTATTACAAATGATTTCCGATTTAGAGCTGGTAGATATCTGGCGCGAACTCAACCCAGAAACTACTCGTTTTACCTGGAGAAGAATGCAACCGTTTCAGCAAAGTCGTTTAGATTTTTTTCTAATTTCCGACTCGTTGCTCAGCAATGTAAAAAATGCTGATATTCTCGTGGGATACAGGAGTGATCATTCACTAATAACCTTAGAATTGAACTTTAAGAAAGAAGAAAAATAGAAAATGTTTTGGAAATTTAATGCATGCTTACTGAAAGATCGCAGCTATGTAGAAATTATTAATGAAATAATCGAAAGAGTGTGAAAGAAGAACAATATGCAGTGTTACCGTACGTAAGAACAAAAATTATGGATATTCCAAACAATGAAATACAATTTACAATATCAGACCAGTTGTTCCTAGACACTCTACTAATAATGGAAATCAGAGCAAAGCAAAGCAATTACATATGCAATAAAAAAGAAAAGGGAACTTAACGCGAAAGAGCAAGAGTTAGACCACGAAAGACAAGAACTGGAAAAAGATAGCTTCAAACGTAAAAGTGACTTAATGCTCTTACACAAAAAAGAAGAAACAATTGTTAGAAATCAGAAAAATAAAAATGGACGGTATAATCTTGCGCTCCATAGCGAGATGGGTATCTGATGGAGAAAAAGTAAACAGATACTTTTGTTCCCTTGAGAAAAGACACTTTGTGAGCAAACAAATGTTTAAACTTGTAACACATGGCGACCGGACACTTTCAGAAACAGACGAGATTTTGGAAGAAACTAAAACATTCTATAAAGAATTATATGAAGAAGGACAAACCAAAAAAATGTTGACTTAGAACAATACATCATCAAACTTACCAAAACTAATTAAATTAGAATAGCGTTAAAAAACATGAAAAATTATAAAAGTCCGGGAATTGACGCGATGACTGTTAATTTTTTTCAAATTTTTCTGGAAGCAACTGGGCGATTTTGTTGTCAGGTCCATTAACGAAGGTTTCAGTAACGGTAAAAATGTCCATAACACAAAGGGAAGTCTGCCAAAAGGCGATAAGCCAAAAGAATTTTTGAAAAACTGGAGACCGATTACACTTTTAAATGTAACATATAAGATCGGGTCAACTTGTATAGCAAATAGAATAAAGACAGTGCTTCCAAAGTTAACAAATGAAGATCAGACTGGGTTTATAAAAGACAGATACATCGGAGATAATTTGAGAATAATCTACGATATGATGCACTATTTAGAAAAGAAGAATTTGCCTGGACTGCTTGTATCAGTTGATTTTTTTGAAAAAGCGTTCGATTCGGTGAGCTGGAAGTTCATAGAAAAAAACTCTTAAACACATTTGGTTTCGGTAAAGATCTCTGTAACTGGATTTCTATCTTCTATTGCAATATAAAATCGTACTTAACAGTTAATGGAAAAGTTTCGCGCGAAGCTTTGATGTTAAAAAAGGATGTCGTCAAGGTGAACCAGTCTCCCCCTATCTATTTGTTTTTGTGTGTGCTGAAGTTCTAGCATGCAAGATAAGAGAAGATCAAGAAATAAAAGGTATAGTTATTTCGAACACTGTGTTTAAAATAAACCAGTTTGCTGATGACACGACGTTTTACTCTACATGGAGACAGGAAGTCGTATGAAAAAGTCTTTGAAATATTAAACGAGTTTGAACAAATTTCGGGATTAAAACTTAACTTTGAAAAAAAACAATAAATGTTTGGTTAGGGAAAAGAAAAAACTCACTGAAAAATACTTACCACATAAGCATATGGAATGGAACCCCAGAAAATTCAAAATCCTAGGACTTTAGCTCTCAAACGATTTAACAAATCTAACGGAAATTAATGTAGCGAACAAACTTTTAGAAGTAAAAATTCTATTTAAAAGTTGGGCAAAAAGAATGTGTACCACACACTAGGCAGAGTTGCAATACTGAAGTCTCTAATTCTTTCAAAGTTAGTTTATTTATGGATTTTATTACCTAACCCACCAGATGTTGAGATTAAATCACTACAAAAGATGTGTGCTTTGACTTCATATGGGACAACAAACCAACAAAAAAAAAAAAAAAAAAAAAAAAAAAAAAAAAAAAATATACTCCACATACGACATTGACCCACGGAGGACTAGGAATCCCAGACATAAAAACTTTTAAAGTCATTAAAGCTAGCATGGATAAGAAAGCTATATATCGGATCTCAAAAATGGAAAATAGTACTTCAGACGCTATGTCCAGAAGTAAACAATCTCAGTAGTTATGGAGCAAAACGCTACACTAAATGCTGATGTAATTTTTTTTTTTTCTGGAGAGATGTATTTTTAGCATTCGCAGATCTAAATACTAATATTGATTTGAATGAAAGCAAAGAAATTGTGTCTGAACCTATTTTTTTACAACGAGAAATTTAAAATCGACCAAACATTTTTTTTTTTTTTTCTGGAGAAACGGGGCACTTAAGAATGTTCTCCTTGTAAAAGATACTCTAAACGAAAGTGGTGATTTTTTAAGCTGGGAGGATTTCTGCAGAAAATATAAAATAAATGTGAACTATCTACATTACGTCAGTTGTTTACAAGCAGTAAAAAAATACATGAGAATAAGAGGTATCAAAATAGACAGCAACGTCGGATATCAACATCCAAAAGCACTTCAAATAGTATGCAGTGTAAAAAAAAGGTTCAATGTTATACTATAATCATCTTCTAAAAATGCAGAGAATTTTTTTTTATGTAAAACCGTTTAATAACTGGGACTGGGGGAAAAAAAAATGATACTCTTGTTGACTGGAACGTGGTTTTAAAGTTGGCCAATAAAATAAAAGAAATAAAACTGAAATGGTTTCAGTTAAGAATTTGTCATAGAATCCTTGTTACAAATGTTGTTTCGAAACAAATGGGGGGGTAACAAAAAAATGATAGATGTACTTTTGCAATAGCGAACGAGATTCTATCCACCACTACTTATGGCTATGTACTTACTCTAAATCTTTCTGGCAAAATCTGGAAATGTTACTTAAACAGAAAATCGCGCACCATGTGCGCATGTCATTCAACGTTGTACTAATATTGTTTGGCACTGATAAAATAACTCAAACGGACGAAAGACTCGATATTGTTATACTATGGACAAAATATTTTATCTACAATGTAGATTTAATCAAAATAAGCCTAAACTGAATTTTTTCATAGAAGATTTGAAAAGAAACTATCGTATTGAAAAATATATGTATAGCTCAGAAATGTGCCTGTTGGAGTTTGAAAGAAAATGGGCACCTTATTCAGGTCTGCTTGAGGAGTAAATGCCAAATTCTTTGATAATATGCCTTAAAAATTTGGAAATCGTCACAGAGCCAATGTTGTTGTCCATTTTTTTTTTAAAACATGTGTGTTGACTTTTTTCATGTCAATTATATTCACCAATTCAATATATAAGCGTACATATTAGAAACAACAACTTTAACTAAAAGCTCCTTTTTTTTGTTTTGTTTGTTTTTTGTTTTTTTGTGTTTTTTTCCCATAATGTTTCCACAGTACTAGATAACAACCGGCAAGAAATAGTCAGACATCCATACGCATTGTAAAAAGGTAGGGAAGGGGGTGCATATGAAGGGGGAGTGGGATTAAAGAGAGAATGAGACTTGGAGTGAAGTTTGAGTACAAGGGAAGGGAGGAGGGAGGGGGGGGGGAGGGGGGAGAGAGAGAAAGAGAAGGGGAGGAAAGCCTTGTGAAAATGCAAACTCCTGAAATTAATTGAAATGATGTATAAAAGCAATGTATGGTGGCTATTGTTTTTTCTGTTCATTTCATTGACATTATCAGCTATGTTAATTCCACATTCGTGAGAATTACTGGAATATGCATGCGTTTAATGTGCCTAAGTTGTATTCGAGCAATGAGAATGTGATGCAAGGGAGGAGGAAAAATAAAGGAAAGGGGAAAAAAAAAAACTGGCAAAACCGTTCATTGAGTCTAATATATTTTTTTTTCATCTGCATTATTCTCCCATTTACAGGGTAATTAGCTCGTGAAACAGTCAGCTCAATGACACTGCCATCGTAGGAACGTTTAACTATTGTGGGACAGGCCCAGATATGATATGATTCAATACTATATGACATGTTATGTTATGATATGGTATGATCTATGGCATATGACATGACATGATTTGATATGAAATGATATATGATAAGATATGATATAATATGAAATGATATGACATGATACAATGTTGTATGAAATGATATGATAAGACATGATATGACACATAAAAAAAAAATCACGAGACTAGTTCCTAACCCTCTTAAAAAAAAAAAAAAAAAAAAAAAAACCCGACGCGTTTCGACCTCTTAGGTCTTATTCAGGCAAGATACAGAACACTCAGGACAACGAAAATGAGCGAGCAATCACTTATTTTTATCCACATCAGCGCAAGATAGGCGTAATGAACTGCTAAACCGCTGCTCATATGTTTACATTGATGGTTTTTGTGCACAATTTTCTTTAAATTGTAAATTATGTGTTGGTTTCATTGACGTGGAAAAAGCCTTCGAAGTTTACTCTGACCTATTTTGCTGAAAATGTGTCTTTGGGAAAATGTGTATAAATGTATTTTGAGTACGTATATAACTGTGTGGAGCACTTTAGCAGATTTACGTCAGAAGTTCATCTGGTGTCAAATGAGGCGATGTGTGCAGTTCAGTTTTATTTTCCTCATCTATGAAACAATTGAAGTTTGAAGTTATAACCTCAGGTACACGTGGTGCAAAATTTGCCAACGATATTTTAGAAATGTCCATTTTCCTAATAGCCGACAATGTTGCGTTAATGTCAGAAACAGTGATTACATTACAGATTTAGCTGAAACGTATGCAAGGAGCTGCTATCACACTGCAATTAAAGATGAATATGGAGAAAAAAAGCAATATAATAGTGTTCAGAAAAGGAGGATTTTTAGCTGCAAGAGGAAACTGAACATGAAATGGAATTGTAATGCCAGTGGAAAATGCGTACGAATATTTAGGAATTGATATTTTTAACACGT
>JADBJO010025223.1:22500-24064 GCA_016801955.1 Conus betulinus
AACACAAAACAGGATATTAAATATTGGGACTGGCAAGGAAATTAAATAATTTAATGCCATCAGGACAGCAACTAGTTCAGCTGTAAATATGGAATGACCCTTACCTAAATAATAATACGATTTTTCAGCTTTGAAATCTGGAATTACAAAGCCAGATCCCGCACTACCATCATCAAGAACTGAGTCGTCAGTGTATACTTTCAAATAGTTAGTAAACTTTTTCTTCCATGTCAATTTTGACAGATGCTGCTGCTAACATATGCGGCGACATCGCTTTATTGAGATCAAAGAAAAAAAAATGTTAACTTTTACTTCCGTTAGTTCCCAAGGGGGTACCGGCGGAACCAGTACGCGAGGCGCTACCTCGTGTGGGTTAATCTTTGATGAATTAAAAACGTCTGAAACATATGAACGAAGCGTCTCTAAATTTGAATTTTTCTGTGCATTTTTTTCGAAAAATCAATGTCGGATCGTGTATTTAACTCTTCAAGGTCGTCCACAGCAATCCGTCTCACTACATATTTTACAGAACTTATTTTCCTTTCTTCATCAAGTGGCAAAAGGCCTGCTATCTTATAAGCTTCAGGGGACTTAGTGTGCACAGGTACACCCAGAGCCAATTTTACAGCTTTACTGTCAATTTTTTGAAGTTTCTTTAAATGCGATCGCGGAGCAGAAAAGAATACTTCCTGTCCGTAAGTCAGTCTCTTGATCGTACAAGACTGGTTGCTAAATGCAACAAAACTTTGGGATCCTGTCCCCATGGAGAGTGACTGACAATTTTTAGAAAATTCAAACTTTTAACCGCTTTAGTAACAATCGAGTCAGTACGTTTTTTTTTTTTTTCCAGTTTAGTTTTGGTGTAAGTAGGACACCTAAAAATTTTACTTCACGTTTATAAAAAAATTTCCCGTCCTCCCAGAAAGAATGTAGGCAAGTTACTTGGGTTATATCCATTGTTAAAGAGAACCAAATGTGTCTTTTCAACAGAGAATTGAAAGCCGTTCAAATGCATATAACTATTTAATTTATCCAGCTCGTTCTGAAAGAGCTTCTGAATATAATTTATGTGACGTAAATTTGTTCTTTTCTTTAAAGATACATAATCCATATTGCAATGTCATCAGCATATTGAGCTACCTTGGTATGATGAAAAAAACATGTATGTAAGTCATATAGTATTACGTTGAATAACAATGGGGAGATTATAGAACCTTGTGGAATTCCCATATCTATAGATCTTGAGGATGATTTTTGTGTGATAAGTCTCTATGATGTATGAAAAGCGCTCGCGGTGTTGTTTCGGACGAAAGATTACCGTTTGGAGTTATTTTGCGTAAATTGTAGAAAGCACACCTGTGGAAGTTGCAAATCCGACACTCCAACCCCGTGACGTCACAAGTGTGTTAGCGTCAGTGAAAATGGCAGCCGAATCAACTTCAGCGGATTACATCGCTGCGAAGAAGAAGCGGACGGGAAAATTTTGTGCGGTTGCTGAATGTACGGGGACCAATACTGATGGGATAAGTCTGCATAAGTTTCCAACTGACGTGCAATTAAGAAA
>JADBJO010025224.1:0-2500 GCA_016801955.1 Conus betulinus
TGTGTTCGAACTAACGGTGACCTTACTGATACTTTTTATGCCCACGGGGCCTAAAACAAGGTGAGGTGTGTTCACCTGTGCTTTTTTCACTGTTCATCAATGAACTAACTAAAGATATGAACACTTTTGGTAGACATGGTATTCATTTTTTTCTCCAGACCTCATCGCACTTTTGATTCTGTTATTTGCTGATGACGTTGCATTATTTTCTGATACAGTTTCTGGTTTGCAAACCCAACTGAATGTCATGTATAATGCTTCAAAACGTTTAGATTTACTTGTGAATCTGGAAAAGTCAAATATTGTTGTATTCATGAATGGGGGTTACAAATGCTTCGAATGAAAATTGGACTTCTGGTGACGCTCAACTTTCCACTGTTAACCTGTATAAGTATCTTGGTAATATACTAACTAAAGATTATCCTTCCAACCATGTGTGACTTAGCAAACAGAGCAAAGAGAGGATTGATTGCTATCAACAGAATCCTATGGTCAATAGGTGAACATTCTCCAGTATTTTCTTTAAGCTATCCGATTGCCAAATACAACCTATCTTAACTTATGGAGCAGAGATTTGGGGACTGTCATCTAACCAGGAAAAAACTGAAAGGGTGCACTTTAGCTGCGATTAAAGATTTCTTGGTGTAAGTCCAAAAGCTCCTAGGCACTTAGTGTGTACGGCGAATCTGGAAGATACCCTCTTTATGTTAATACTTATGCAAAATGTATCAGATCTTGGCTTCGTGTTGTTTGTATGGATACAACGGACACCTGAAGAAAGCCTATGATATGGTTTTTTTCCCCCTATGATATGTTGCTACATCCGCAGAATCAAATTTATATTACGTGGACGACTAATGTTTGCTATGTTCTTTATTGATTCGGGTTTGTAATTGTTGGGGAAATGCAGAGTGTTGGTAATGTGAAAGCTTTTATTGCAGAGTTTAAGAAACGTTTAAGTGATTGTTTACATCCAAGACTGGCATTCAGCTATTGAATCGCATGAGTTGTACGATGTTTATCGGTCATATAACCAGTCTCTTGTTCGAAGTCCCTACCTCCGTGTAATTAAATCTTAAATAAATGTTAGCGAACCGCCCAGAGGAACGTGGCCAAACGAGTCACAAGACAAAACACAACGCGTTTAGACCTGTTAGGTCTTCTTCAGGTAAGACACAAACGAATAAAATAACGAAAGTTCACTTAGCTTTCGTCGCTTCAGAGTTCAGTGCAAGGAAGAAGGCGTTGAATGAGAACGAGGCTGCTCTTTTTTTCTCTCACACACACACACACACACACACACACACACACACACACCAAAACGTGCGTGCGTCTCTCTGTCTCTACCTGACTCTCTCTTTCTGTCTCTCTGTCTCCCCCCCCCCCCCCGCACACACACACACACGCACACACACGCACACACACACACACACACACGCGCACCACCACACACCACCACACACACACACACACACACACACACACACACACACACACAGCGCGGTGGAGTGGATTACGTGGGAACTGCTCCCCTCCCAAACCACGGAGTTCAAACCCTTGGCCCGATAGAGAACCTGACAGGGTCTGGCGACACGTGAGTTTTGAGGCAGGCACGGGCTGAGGTCGTAGTAGCGGCGATGGACGGGCAAGGAGGAAGACGGGGGAGAGAGAGGGGGAGGGACGGGACAGAGAGCGCACGCGGGGTTTTGTGTGTGTGTGTGTGTGTGTGTGTGGGGGGGGGGGGGGGTGTGATAAGCATTAGGGTTGGAAGTGGGGTAGGCGGAGTGTGTGTATGTAGGGGGGGAGGGCGAATTGGGGGATTGGGGGGGGGGGGGGGGTGGTGGGAGTGAAGAGAGGGTAAGGGTTTAGGTGGTTTTTTGAGTTGGTTCAGTACAGAGTGAGGCAGCGGAAATGGCGCAAGGGGGGTGGGGTGGGTGGGTGTGATGGGAGGGGGGGACCCGGGGGTGGTGGTCATGGGGAGGAGGAGGAGGAGGGGGGAGGAGGAGGGGAGGGGGGCGAGGATAGGACTGGGAGGGAGGGGGTTTGGTCCGCGGAGCCTTGCCCACCCCTCCTACCTGAGCGATGAGCTATTTCAATGTCACCGTTTTTCACATCCACACCCACCTTTTCTTTGAAGACAGCCACACATTTCTGAACACAGTCATTCACCAGCTCCTCTCCACCAGCCTCTGAGACACCGTACACACGAAGATTCCACTGGCGGCCATGTTGTTCGTTATCGTTTCATTCACGTTTAAGTCCTGTATACCCCCTCTCAGACTGTTCTAATTTTCCTTTCAGTTTTTTTTTTTATTCTCTTCGTTCAGTGTTGATTTTCACTCCTGCGTTTGTCCTTTTTCCGTCTGCAAATCAAACGTGTCGCTTTCTAGTTTGTCGATCGTGTTTGTCAGTCTAGACACAACACTGTTCATTTCTTCTCTCAAGCTTTGAAAGTCCTCTTTGGTGTTTTGGAGTTGATAAAGTTTTGGTCACTATGTTT
>JADBJO010025224.1:12500-17500 GCA_016801955.1 Conus betulinus
GCGGCCTCACGCAGCACAGGACCATCGCCAGCCGAGCATGAAGAAGAAGGCCGCCTGGTGGTCCTGAAAACAGCCTTTTGAGGGGGAAAGAGGCGAAGAACACCGACGCCCATCGTCGGCCGACCAACACCCAACTTTGAACTAAACTTCAAAAGGAACCAGAGATCAGAGAGCGACAGACGACGGCCCCCTCACGGAACTCCCCCACTACCGCCAGCGACAACAGTTTGCCACAGAATATGCAGACCTGTGTCTGCGAGTGTAACTTGTCCTTAAGGGCCTCAGGCCAATAGGACGTTAGTCTCACCAAGGAACGAAACGTGCTTCAGGGTCTCTAGCCAGAAGGTCGTCAAGCTGACCCAGAGAAAAGGCAGGTAGTGCCCCTTGTCTCTGAACTCACCTCTACGACTGTCGACGGAAAGAGAGGCTGAGGCAGGCACATACAGAGGTTGAAGCAGGCAGAGGCTGAGGCAGGCCACATAGAGAGGCAGAGGCAGGCAGAGAGGCAGAGGCATGCACATAGAGAGGCAGAGGCAGGCAGAGGCAGAGGCAGGCACATAGAGAGGCAGACGTAGGCAGAGGCAGACACGTAGAGAGGCAGAGGCTGGCACAAAGAGAGGCAGAGGCAGGCACATAGAGAGGCAGAGCCACGCACAAAAGAGGCAGAGGGAGGCACACAGAAAGGCAGAGGCAGGCACAGAGGCAGAGGCAGGCACATAGAGAGGCAGAGGCAGGCACATAGAGAGGCAGAGGCAGGCACATAGAGAGGCAGAGCTACGCACAAAGAGAGGCAGAGGCAGGCACAAAGAGAGGCAGAGGCAGGTCCAAACATATTAAAGGACAACAAGGGAAAATTCTTTAAGAGTCTTGTAAAATATAAAACTGGACACAATCTCCATCAGGAACGGATTTTGAAGAGTCTGATCTTTAGACTTAGACTTGATGCATACAAAACAAAATATTGTAAAAATGTCACTTGCAGCTGTGGCCAAAATATTACACACCATTCCATGTCATCTTTCTTTGCAGAAATACTAAAAAATATTTACCCACTTGGCTATTAAGTTTGAAACCCATCAATCGAGAATTTTTGGGACATTTTTGGGAACGAAGCGAAGGCTATAGAAGCTGTTAGGGCAATTGTTAAGAGTCCAGCTGGACATTTACTTTGATTCTCGAGATACTTGTTGAATTTATTTTCTTATTATTCCAATGGTTAAAAATGTTTTCTGTTTTTTTTTTTTTTTTTTTTTTTTGTTTGTTTTTTTTTTTTTTGTTTTTTCAGATCAGATGAATCCAGGCTAAAGTAGTTTACCGTTATGCCGGTAGATTAGAATGGGGTTAAAGTGATGGTCACTTATTGGTATCTCATTAATTAAATAGACTATGCATGCAGAGATTAGCATACTACATTAATAGACTATGCATGCAGAGATTAGCATACTACATTAATAGAACTATGCATGCAGAGATTAGCATACTACACTACCTCCACACTCCACACACGCTTTTAATGACTTTTTTTAAAAACACACACACACACCACCCCCCCCCCCCCACCCCCCCCCCCCCCACACACACACACACACACACACACACACATCGGCCCCTTTTACATTTCTTGTTTGTTTGTTTGTTTTTGTTTGTTTGTTTGCCTGTTCGTTTGTCTCTTATTTTTGTCTAAGATCACTGTAAAGTGGATAGACATTAATTAAGGCAGAGGCAGGCACATAGAGAGGCAGAGGGCAGGCACATGGAGAGGCAGAGGCAGGCACAAAGAGAGGCAGAGGCAGGCACATAGAGAGGAGAGGCAGGCACATGGAGAGGCAGAGGCAGGCACATAGAGAGGCAGAGGCAGGAACAAAGACAGGCAGAGACAGGCACATAGAGAGGCAGAGGCAGGCACATAGAGAGGCAGAGGCAGGCACATGGAGAGGCAGAGGCAGGCACATGGAGAGGCAGAGGCAGGCACATAGAGAGGCAGACGCAGGCACAAAGAGAGGCAGAGGCAGACACAGAGGCAGGCACATAGAGAGGCAGAGGCAGGCACAGAAGCAGGCACAGAGGAGGGCACAAAGAGGGCAGAGGCAGGCATCAGAAGACAAGGGCAGACAACACAGAGGAGAGAACCGGCGGCACGCCTTGGCACAGAGACAAGCCCTTCGCACATCACCAACACGAATGTAGCGAGCTGGTGCGAAAGTCCCTCTTTCAGACCATATCCTTACTTTCGGTTCTACCCAACTCTCCAAGAGACGTACACACAGGAACGTATCTCAGTTCAAAGAGAGAAAAAAAAAAATTCATCCACTCCAGTCGGAAATTCAATCTGATGACTCTTTCAATACAGCATTGTCGTGAACGTGTGACCGACGGCCTTTAAACATGAACCATTCACAAAAGGCGGGTTGTTTTTCTTGACTTCAGAAAGGTCTTTGATATTTTTTTTATTCTTTCAAAGAAACTGGTGGTGTTGTTTTTTTTCTGTTTGAAGTATTTTTTTTTTTCGACCATCTTATTGTTCCAGTCATATTTGAATGACAGAACACAATATGTTTTCATCCAAATGCCAACATTTACTCCACAGAGTCAGTCAGACATGGTATCCCTCAAAGCATATTTCTGTGCCTTCTTCTTTATGTGGCTTCATCAATAACTTGCCATTGTTCGTATCAGGAAATCACAAACGACTTGTTTGCTGATAACTCGTCCCTCTAAGCACGTGGAAGCTGTCTGCAACTTGTAGAAATATCTCCCAAGAAAAGCCTTACTGAGGGACCAGCTTGGTGTGATTCAAACTCAGTTGTGATACACCCAGCCAACACTAAATTAATCATTATAAACACTCGCGTAAGCTCCTCTTTGCCAACCTTCAATTGAAGGGTACTCCAGTTGAATGGGTAAATGAGGTGGGTTTTGGGCGACACGGCAGATGGAGAATAAGAAAGGCGATCTCCCCTTTACAATGTATGCAATGTAATCTCCGTTTTGTTCTTAAGTGCTACATTAACATTACTGCCCTAATCCTTTTTTTTTTTTCAACGCACACTCGTGTCTGTTTCTTTATTCTAATATCCCATTCACATCTTGTAAAAGGGCGAAGAGCTCTTTGATGCTTTCCATGCGATATACCACTAACTATACAAAGTGGGGGGGGGGGGGGGGGGGGGGGGTTGTTTTTGTTTTGTTTGTTTGTTTAGGGGGTGCGGGTTTGAGCGAGCGTTGGGACTTAGGCCTACATGATGTCGGACATAAAACACCCTTACAACAGACTCCATAAACATCTTATTCAGAGATGTTCCACCTGACGTCATTTTTGACTTTCTGAAACAAACAAGCATTTGTTTGTTTGTTTGTTTGTTTGTTTGTTTTTTGTTGTTTTTTTTTTTAATCTGATCTAAGGTTTTTTTGGAAGAAACATATTCACGTAATTCCGGCGTGTTTCTGAAAAAAAAATCTGTCTTAATGAGGTGTGTGTGTGTGTGAGTGTGTGTGGTGTGTGTGTGTGTGTGTTGTGTGTGTGTGTGTGTGTGTGTGTGTGTGTGTGTGTGTGTGTGCTTAATCTATTGTGATAGTTTGACTTCAGCGAGGTGGCGGCCTTGAAACGATCTTTAGCGGCTGGATGGGCTTTAAAAACATCTCTCTCTCTCTCCCTCTCTCTCTCTCTCTCTCTCTCTCTCTCTCTCTCTCTCTCTCTCTCCCTCCTCTCTCTCTCTCTCTCTCTCTCCCCCCTCTCTCTCTCTCTCTCTCTCTCTCTCTCTCTCTCTCTCTCCAGCAAGAAGGGATATGTGTAGTACATAACAGTGTCCACACAAAAGATGGACTTAGTTCCTTCTGACGATGGACAGTAAAGCTGCTCCTTCTAGTTGAACATCTAACAACAGATGAGAAACCCAAGTCCACCCGAGCATACTGTCTGCCAACAAACAACTTGACTTCAACAAGGCTTCACGTAGGTTCAAAGTGTGCCAACATATGCAATGCTAAGTTACAGTAATGCTCTTTTTTTTTTTTTTTCTCCCTGACTGAACAGCAAGCAGTTCTGAATCACAGCTATTTCCTTGTACTCTACCCACACCATTGATCAAACCAAAACAAAACTGACCTCGCTTGTAATTATCGGGATCGTATATCTGGAACACACTTGCACCTACTCGGCAAAACATAACTTGATTTTAACGTCGTTTTGAAGAAACATTCTATGAACGTCTTATCTTGTTTGATTTTCTTTTTCTTTAATCACTGTTCTCCACCTTTCCAAGCTCTTCTGTTAAACATTATTTGAATGAAGTGTCTGAACTCACACTATTCATAACACCACCGGACTCTCTCTCTCTCTCTCTCTCTCTCTCTCTCTCTCTCTAACCACCCCTACCCCCACCCCCCCCCACCCCCTCTCTCTGTCTGTCTGTCTGTCTGTCTGTCTCTCTCTCTCTCTCTCTCTCTCTCTCTCTCTCTCTCTCTCTCTCTCTTCTCTCTCTCTCTCTCTTTCTTTCTCTGCAAAGCCTTTAAGTGAAGACGTTGTTGTATCTTGAGTTATCAAAGTTATTTGTTGGAATGTGATTTAGTGTACTAAGTCCACATATGAGCTATTACTGTAGGGTTTTCCCCGCCGCCTGTCCATGTGTTTTTTTTGTGTGTACATTTTTTTTGTTTTGTTTGTGTGGTTTTTTTTTTTTTTCTGCTGTCCCAACCTCTGCGCCACCTCAGAGGCATCATTCCGACACCCCGTCCACAGCCACGGCCCGGTCGGCCCCGCCGCAGCCCCGGCACCGGCCATCCACAGGGAGCAGTCAATGTCAAGTCGTCAAGAGGCAACCCACCGGAGGAGACACTGCACTGCTGCCGAGTCACTTCGGTGGTGTTCAGTGGCGCCTGTTCTGATCTAACATACGCAGGACACCACCTACTAAGCCCCCTACTGACGACAATATTGCTTAGTCGCGGAGCCGGCGTGAGTGAGCTCTCCCTCCGGAGGGCGCCACCACGTCCGTCCAACG
>JADBJO010025225.1:0-5000 GCA_016801955.1 Conus betulinus
TTTAGGAGAGAAAAAAAAACGACAATGCCCCTGTTTTATGTGTGTACCAAATGTAGTGAAGAAAGAAATGATGGTAGTGTGTATGTGTGTGTGTGTGTGTGTGTGTGTGTGTGCGTGCGTGCGGTGCGTGCGTGCGTGCGGTGGCGTGCGGGCGTGCGGGCGTGTGTGTGTGTGTGTTGTGTGTGTGTGTGTGTGTGAAGAGAAAAAAAGAGACCATGGCTGCTTCTTGCGTGTGCCAGAAGTGAACAAGGGAAAAATGACCGTTTCCCGTGTGTGCCAGGACATAGAAAGGGCAGCATCTCTCTTACATGCATTTGTTTAAGTGGGGATAAAAAGAGACAATGACTCCATTCTACGTATAAATCTGAAGAGAGGAAAAGACGCGATGACACAATTCTCTCTCTCTCTCTCTCTCTCTCTCTCTCTCTCTCTCTCTCTCTCTCTCTCTCTCTCTCTCTCTCTCTCTCTCTCCTTGTGCGTGCGTGACTGTATGGTGTACCTGTCCGGAGAGAGGAAAAGACACAGTGACTTTGTTCTATGTATGCCACAACAAAGAGAAAGAGGCAAATACTCTGTGTGCTATATGTATCAGGAGAGAGAAAAAGACACAATGACTCTGTTCCTTTTCTGTCACAGCAAAGAGAAAAATAGACAATTACTCTGTTCCAGATATGTGTCACGAAAGAGAAGAAGGGGCCATTTTACTGTTTTTCTGTGCCAGCAAAGGGGAAAAGAGGCAATTAGTGTGCTCCATGTCGGGAAGAGAGAGAGAGAGAGAGAGAGAGAGAGAGAGAGAGAGAGAGAGAGAGAGAATATGTGATATTATTCCATGTAGGTTTCGGGACATAATAAATGCGGCAATCAATAACAATTATCCAGATGCGAAAAGTCTCAATCATTCTGATGCTGTGGAAACATGCATTGAAAACTCTCAGAAAGAAAATCAAGTATGAAGGCACAAATTGTGACCTTTCCCACCGACTTCGGTCCATAAAAGAATATTCAGAAACACAAAGGTGCATATATCCACATGTTTTGCTTTCTACTGATAGCTGAGCAACAAAAGTTTATAAACTCTGTTGTACATTGAAATATAAACTAACGTTCTAATGTAGGTTTCAAACATGGCTTACTCTACCCTGTCATGCGTGCTTTGTACATTTATGTAGGGAAAAAATATGCAGAGGGGAAGAAAGGCTGGTTTACCTTCTCATAATACCCAGTGAGGTGGCTCTCTGGAACCCTGTAACACATTCATCACAAAGCCATTTACACAGGTAAACAATGTCAATATCCCAACACTATGTGCATGCGCATGCCCCTAAATGCATCAGAGATCAATTTTTACAATAAATATGAGTATACAGAGATTTGTGTAAAGCGTTTCTAGCGTCCCCCATATGCCTTCATAGTGCAGCAAGAGATCAACATATGGATTATTGATGTCTGGACGATGAACAGGACTTGAAATCATCCACCCACTCCAAGTTCCCCATCCTACTGGGGTTAATGAGATCCTCGCGTTTCACATCCATGGAATCATTCACACTACACCTAACGTTCAGTCTTAAAAAAAAATAGATCCTCAAATTCATGGGGTTTGATATCAAAAGGCATAAAATGATCAGCTCCAAATAGATTATTTAGACCCTCACGATTCTTAGGAATTAAATCACTAACAGTATATTCAATAATTGATCCTGAAGATAGTAATTACGTCCACACAGACATGGGATCATTACAGATGAATGATCCTAACAAAAGCATTTATTACCGTAGGAACTATCTACAGTACAAGAAATGATCAGTCCTAAATAAGTTACAGAGGCACTCTTGTTTACAAAGAAGTAAATCGTTTGCAGTACACAACGTTATAGGTCCCAAAGAGATAATTGAGGTCCTCACGATTCCCAGAAATAGAATCATCTACAAACATCATTGATCAGACATAAAGATATCATTGATCTCCTCCTACCTCACAGAAATGGAACTATTCATAACGCATCGTGTCAGCAGTTCTAAACATCACTGATCAGAAATAAAGATATTATTGATCTCCTCGCTCACAGAAATGGAACAATTCATAATGCATCATGTCATCAGTCCTAAGACGTTAGTGAAGTCGTCAAGATTCCTAGGAATTGAATTCGCTGAAATGTAAACAGATAATTCCTAACGAGCTATTTTCATATGTTGGTGAATTACAGTTATTAACTCCTTTACAATCCTCCAAATTCGGGATCGGCCTTAGCGAAATCCTTCAGATCTTCGACGACTCAGGAGCTAGATCATTATCAATTCGCCTTCTTATCAACTCTACAAAGACCACTGAAGTCCTTGGTGTGCAGAAGAACGGAATCATTTGCAACATATCAAACGGTAAGACCTAGACAGATCATGTGATCCTTGCAACTGAATCGATTATGGTAGACTCTTGATGTCCCTGCGATTGATAGGAAGTGAACCATTTAGCATACTCCATATGATGAGCGCTAAATAGATTATTGAATTCCGTATGATTCACGTATGATTCACGGTACACCAGGTAATCAGTCCCAAAGAGATAATTCACATTCTTGTGGTTCACATAAATTGAACCAATTATATAACATCAGGTTAGCAGTCCTTTTAGAATATCTACCGATTACAAAAACGGGATTATTTACAATACCCTTTGCAATCGGTTCCACAGGGATTTCTGAGGTCCTCGATATATAAAGAAACTGTAATATTCACAAAGTGCTATATCACCAGTCCTTTGGAGATCACTGAGGTCTCACAATTCGCAGGAATAGAATCATGTATGATCCACCAAGTGGTCAGTCCCAAAGAGATTAGTGAGGTACTCACAAGTCACAGGAATTGAATTATTTATAATATACCAAGTGGCTAGTCCTAAAAAGATTAGAGAGGCACTAACAAGTCACAGGAATAGAGTCATTTCTAATATACCAAGTGGCTAGTCCTAAAAAGATTATAGAAGTACTCACAATCCACAGGAATAGAAATCATTTATAATATACCAAGTGGCTTGTCCTAAAAAGATTGTAGAAGTACTTACAAGTCACAGGATTAGAATCATTTATAATATACCAAGTGGCTAGTTCTAAAAGATTGTAGAAGTACTCACAAGTCACAGGAATAGAATCATTTATAATACACCAAGTGCACAGTCCCTGGAGAGATTAAGGAGGTACTCACGACTCACAGGAAGAGAATCATGTACTATTCATCAAATGATCAATCCTACAGGCAATGTCTCACAGGAAGAGAATCGTGTACTATTCATCAAATGATCAATCCTACAGGCAATGTTGAGGTACTCTGAATTCACAACAAACAAGTTATTTACAACACACTGGACTAAGCGTTCTAAACCGATCACTGTGGTTCTCATGATTCATTGGGCCTAAATCGATTACAGAGCACCAAGCCTTATAGAGATCACTGAGGCCCTCGCTATTTTAGATGATTTGAGTCGTTTACAAAACACAAAGTGACCAGCCAAGCTGATATTATTGTTGTTCTCGTGGTTCACAAGGAAGGCATCATTTGCGAAACATCAGATTATCAATCCTACCTATGATATTGAGGCACTTAAATTAACAGGAATGGAATCATTTGTATTACACCAAATGATCAGTCTCAAAGAAATCATTGAGATTTTTTTTTTCTGAATGGAAATATTTTCCATACATCATGTGAACAGGCCTAAAGAAGTCATTGAGGTCATCATGATTTGCATAAACAGAACTCTTTTCAACACATTAAGCCATCAGCCACCAAGAGATTATTGAGTTACTCACAAATCAAAGGAATGGAAATCGTTTATAATACTCCAAGGGTTAGTCCCACAGAGATTGTTAGGATCCTCACGGTTCATAGGAACAGATTTGTCAACAGTACACCAAGTGATGGATCGTAAAATGATTATTTACATTCTCACTATTCACGGGAACAGTTATCTACAATAAACTAAGTGAGCAGTCCTAATGAGTCACGGTCTTCCTCACCATTTACCAAAATGCAACGATTTGAAAGAAAATGCAAGTACTGACGATATCATTGAGATCTTCGCAATTCCCAGGTATAGGAGTTTTAAGTACACAAAGCAAAAAATCCTGACGAATCTGCTGATCACAGGAATGAAATCATTTGCAACACACTTTGTGACCACTACTGAAGAGAGTCTTGAGGTTCTCCCACTTCATGGGAAAGGAATCCATGACGATACACCAACAAGTCAGTCCATACGAAATCATTGAGTTCGTCATGACTCAAACAAATCAAATAAATTACAAGGCACTGAGAGTAATGTCCTAGAGAAACCATTAAGGTCCACGTTATTTAAAGGAATAGCATCATAATTCACACATCAAGTAATTATTCTTAAAGAGATTAATGGTGTCCCCAAGATTTATAGGAGTGGAATCATTTACAAGTAATCATTCCCAAAGAGTTCATTGAGATCCATATAGTTCTCAAGAACGGAATCATGTACAATACACAGAAATTATTGAGGTTCCCTTGATAACAGGAATTGAATCATTTGAAATACATGAAATTGCGAGTCCTAAAATGTTTCGTGAGGTGATAATGAATCACAGAAATCGTCTTATTCGTAGGATACCAAATAATCGGTCCATTACGCCTACAGAGATAAGCGACGTCATCACCATTTACAGAATTTGAATCACATTCAATACATCTAGTGGTCTATATACTAAGAGTACACTGAGTTCTTCACGATTTACTGGAGCCCCCAGGAGATTATTGACATTCTCGAATTTCACAGAATTGGAATCATTGACAATACACCTAAAGAGATTAGATCAAAAGAGACTACTCAGATCCTGATGGCTCAAAGGACCTCAATCAATCACAACACATCCAGTGATCAAACTAAAAAAAAAACTGATGAGGGCTTTCTGATTCACAAGAATGGAATGATGTATTTACTATGCAGCAAATGATCACGATTAAAGAGATTAATGAGATTG
>JADBJO010025225.1:10000-20000 GCA_016801955.1 Conus betulinus
AAAGCAATCACTACCAGCCCCCATTGAATAACTGGGCGTGTTCAGAAAGAAAGAAAGTGAAGGAAAAAAACACCAAGTATAATGACCCACCACTTTGTCGTTGATGTGTTACAGAGTGAAAGAAGTGATGGAAAACACCACCAACAACTAGCCTCACCCCCCCCCCCCCCCTCCACCACCAATTCAGCCGGCCTCCACTTCGTCGCTGGCGTGTTAATGAATAAAAGAAAAATGAAGGAACATACTAATCACCTGCAGCTACCATTTAGTCAATGCTGTATCAAAATGGTCACAAAATGAAGGACAACTCCTATTGAAACCAGCCTCTACTTAGCCTACTTACGCGTTTAAAGAGTAAATAGAAGGAAACATCAGTGACAACCAGCTCCAGTTTTGTTACTGGCATGTTCAAGAAAAAAAAAAAAAGAAACGAGAACATGGATTACAGCCAAACCCACTCAATCATTGGCGTATTAAGGAAGTCAAGAAATGAAGAAAAGTTCCAGTGATAACTAAACCGCACATAGTCACTGGTGTGTCAAAGGATATTGGAAGTGACGAAAACCACCACTCACAACCAGGATCCACCAGGTCACACTGTGTTAAAATGTTGAGAAAGTGAAGAAAGACACCTCCACTTAGTCAACTAGGGTATGTTCAGAGCGAAACTGAAGGATAACACCCATCACACTAAGACCAGTCCCCCACATAGTCTGTGGCATGTTAACAACAGACGAAAGTAAAGCAATACACTGATCATCATTACTAGCAACACCCACGTAGTCACATGTGGGAAGCTAAAGACTAAAGTAAAGCAAAACACTACAACACTTTGAATTAGCCCCCACTTAGTGTCTGGCAGATTAGTGACATATAAAAATAACACAAAACACCAGTTACTCTTACTGACAGCACCCACGTAGTCACATCTGGCAAGTTAAAAAGACTGAAGAAAGTGAAACAAGACACCATTACTCTTTAAATCAGCCCTCAACTGGTATCTGGCACCATAGAGACAAATCAAAGTGACACAAAACACCAGTCACACTTCAACCAATCCCTACCCAGTCCCAGGCATATTCAAGACTGAAAATGACAACGCAAACGCCTGTCACACTCACAACCACCCCCTTCTCTGTCTCTGGCTTGTTAAAATGTAGAGTAAATGAATGAAAATACAGGTGAAGAAAACCGTCGACTATATCGAGTTCCAGAGTAGTCTCTCTAACGTACAGAAGACTGAAGAAAGTGACAGAAAATACCTATCACACAAACAACCAATCCTCTATGGCTTGTAGAAAGAATGAGGTAAATATAGGACTACACCAGTCACACTTAAACCAGCCCTCACTGAATCTCTGGCGTTTTAAAGAAGAAAACTTTAAAAACAAGAAGAAAAAAAAAAAAAACACTTACAGCAGCCTTCCCATTTAGCCTCTGACGAGTTCAAAGATAAGAATGTGAAGAGAAACATTAGTCATCCCAGTCGCAGCTGAATCTCTGACGTCTTAAAGAGAAAAGAAGACGAAGAAAAGACGAATCATACTTGCAACCAGCCCCAACTGAGCCTATGCGTAAGATTCTGACATGAAACACTCTGAACAGTGCATGGACAAGTTCTGATGAATGGGCGGGCTTGATTCTTTGTCTTTGCAGTATCTATCTGATGAGCGGCCGTGTGATTGCCGCATGAGACTGAAGTGTGCACAACTCCACCTGTAAAAGCAGGAGAGAGGGAGAAATAGTTATGCATGCTTACGCTTTATCTTCCAGTCCTCCCAGAGACATGTTCAGATTTTGGTACCGTTTTACGAGTAAAAGGACAGAAGAAGAAGACGAATAGAATGTCGTCGATGTTGCATGTTGTATCAAAACACCCTACAACTTTACCCTCAACACAGTATATTAAAAGCGTCTAAATTTGAAAACGTTCTGTAGAATGATTATGGTCAAACACTAACGTTCCTAAAGAACAAAACACTTTGAAGCAAGCTTCGCCACCATCACCAACACCAACAACAGCCAAAACGGCATCAACCTATTGAAAACAAACACTCGGACTCAGTCAAGAACTCACCAAAACAGCGAAGCAGCTACTTGTGGCTTGGGTCTGGAGGAAGCAGGATAAGTCACCCAGCCCCAGGCACGGTATTTATACAGTTGGACTTCACATTATTACTCACCTTTTCGAGTCGGGCCCCCGCACCTTGCTTGTATCATCCCACCGCAATCATGCACACAATCGCATGAATGTCCCAGGGATTTTTCAGATGGCCATGACAGGAGCCATTAGTCATAGAAGAGCTCCGGCTAAGTATTGCTTTTCAACTGGAGATTTATGTGTTTGAAATCACTGGACATCTGCTTCGTTCTTAGGTGGGTGTACAGAGCAGAGCAGAGAGAGAGAGAGAGAGAGAGAGAGAGAGAGAGAGAGAGAGACAGACAGGCAGGCAGATGGACAGACAGACAGACTGACAGACAGAAAAAACAAATAGACTGATGAATATATAAATGGATACGATGACACACAGAGAGAGAGAGAGAGGCAGACAGACAGACAGACAGACAGACAGGGACAGAGAGGAAAAGAGAGTGTATTGCATTTTAAGAATTGCAGTTAGAATGGCGTTGAAGTTAAGTTGTGTAGTTACAGTTTTCACACTTAGTATTTGAAGGACAGCAGTGACTAACCTATAATGATGGTTCCAGGAGGAAAATTCCAAGCATATAGTAAAAATACATTAAGCTAGTTTTAAAAATGCAGTGCATAAAAAGAAAGAGACAGACAGACAGACAGATACACCTGAGAGAGAGAGAGAGAGAGAGAGAGAGAGAGAGAGAGAGAGAGAGAGAGAGAGAGAGAGAGAGAGAGAGAGAGAGAGAAGCTGGTTTCTCCTGGTGGAAGATCTAAGTACCTTGTTTTACTCACACCTGAAATGTCTAACAGGGTCACCCACCAGAGGAGACACTGCACTGCTGAGGGGAACGCGGGATTTTCATCTTCTGACACCCTCTTTGCCCGTGTGCACAATGACTAGTAGCCCCTGTTCATTCAGTTTATATGGGATGGCCATTGTTGCCCAAGGCTTGTAGAAAAGCTATTGCGCTGTGTATGTATGTATGCATGTATGTATGTATGTATGTATGTATGTATGTATGTACGTATGTATGTACGTATGTATGTATGTATGTATGTATGTATGTATGTATGTATGTGTATGTATGTATGTATGTATGTATGTATGTATGTATGTATGTATGTATGTATGTATGTATGTATGTATGTATGTATGTATGTATGTACGTATGTATGTATGTATGTATGCATGTACGTATGAAGTGTATGTATGCATGCATGCATGTATGTATGTGTGTGTGTGTGTGCATGTGTGTGTGTGTGTGTGTGTGTGTGTGTGTGTGTGTGTGTGTGTGTGTGTGTGTGTGTGTGTGTGTGTGTGTGTATGTAAGTATGTGTGTATGCGTGAATGTATGTATGTACATGTGCATTTATGTATGCATCTATGCATTTGTCTGTCTATCTATCTATATCTATCTGTCTGTCAATCTATCTACATCTTTGCATCTAAGCACCTTCCTGCTTACCTATCAATCTGTTTATCTATCTATCTATCTGTCTATCTATCTATCTCCTTCTCAATTTGTCTGTTTGACTGTCTGTTTATCTATCTCTTTATCTACCTATTCATTAACCTATCTCTGTATCTGCTAAGCTAGCAACTAGCCAAACACTAACTAGTCACAAAAAGGACAGTAGAAATCATGCTGTTTTGCCTTCTTTTTTTCTTTCTTTTCATTATTTTCTCTTTTTGTTTGCTTGGAAAGTATATTCTTTCAGACAGCCCATTCACAGAGGCAGCCCGGTCTGGCCTGCCGCAGCCCCGGCACCAGCGATCCACAGGACGCAGTCAGTGTCAAGCCATAAAGACGCAACCCACCGGAGGAGACACTGCACTGCTGCCGAGTCATTTTGGTGGTGTGTTCAGTGGCCCCTGTTCTGATCCAACATACGCAGGACACCACCTTCTAAGCCCCTATTGACGACATTAATTACTTAGTCACGGAGTTGGCGTGAGTGAGCACTCACCACGTCCGTCATACGATAGCCCCAGGAGCTTGCCGATACTTGTGACCCCGACGGAATCAAACCAAGGCCACAGGCGTGGAGAGGACATTCAAACTGAGAGCAGGCGTCAACTAGGCCCGAGAGATACAGACACCTGCAGTGTTGGTGAGGAAGTTTAAACAGCACTGTCAGAGGCGCATCCTTAAAGTGGATGAAAATCGACTGTGTGGACCCCCAGTCTTCCCAACTGAGCCCGTAGCAAACTCATCTCTGGGTAGGAGCCAGTCGGGGCAGAAAAATCCCAAATGACTCTGATGGGAATCGAGCCCACGACCTCCCAGGCGGGAGTCCGTGACGCTAACCACTTCGCCACAGTGGTTCGTGGAAAACGTATTCGCCTATGTTTGCTCTCATCACAAGATTTTTGTTAGACAATAATATTGATTCCAACAGATCATCTGATCTCTGAGTAACTCATCGCAGTATAGGTGTAAGCATTAAGCAGGATGTTTCAGTGAGAATAATAGCCGTCGGCCGTAGCCCACACGCACGTCCCGCGCACACACACACACACACACACACACACGCACACGCACACACACACACACACACTATCTAATATCACTATGTGGATAGACGTTAAATTGAAGACAACAACAACACAACACACATACATACACTCATAGATCACGCATGTACTCTCACACACAAGCAAAAGTACACTATTTACACACCTGCACACACACACACACACACACACACACACACACACACACACACGCACGCGCGCAAGTGCACACACACACACACACACACGCACGCACACACACACACACACACACACACACACACGGATGCTCCACGCGCGCGAATGTGAGTGGGATGCGCAACAGAAGAAGAGAAGCAGAAGCAGAGACACAGATAAGCTTTTTGCGGGGGGTGTGGAGCGGGGAGATTTTCGGCCACCCACACATTTCACACGAATCAGTATCCATTTACCGGGCAACGACAGATTGCTCTCTCTCTCTCTCTCTCTCTCTCTCTCTCTCTCTCTCTCTCTCTCGTTTGCTATCAGTTAACGCTACTGCAAACGGACGATTCAGTACTAACATGTAAAGTGTATAAAATGTTGCTTTATTTAAATGCTATTTGTGAGCGTAATTGCGTTTGAAAAGAGTGTCACTGCCTGTGTGGACACTGGTCCCAGAGACGCAGGTAAATCAGGTGTTGTGTTGGCAAGGCAGTCCCGGAGGACAATGCTTGATGCGCCAAGTGAGGTTTCTCCTAGGGTGGTGAACAGCGCCTGGTGTGGCTGTGCAACCCAATTCTGGAGTGGCAGTCTCTGTTGCAGCTGGTGCAGAAGAAGCAGGACGACTGCGAAGAAAGCAGAGGCTGCTCGCTGTTTGCGGCGTGTTCGTTTCTCTGCTGCCTGCTGGTTCTCTCCTCCTCCGTTTTTTTCTGATTCCCTCTGCACCATTTGACGCCAGCTAAATCAGGGTGGTGTGGTATTACAGATTCGGAAGTGCTGTCCGTCAACACTTAGTTGATCGCAGATGGCAGAATTGGAATAAACACACTCTGTCAAGTACGATCTTTTCCTCTTCACTGAGCATCCTGCTGTAGTTAGGATTTGAAATTCGTTGAAATTAGACAGGCGCTACTTTCTGAAAGGCGTTGGTGACTGTATACCTAGACACGCGTTCAAACTGTCAGACCTTGCACGTCTGTTGTCCTTGGTGGACGTTCTACTTTCATTTCTTATCATACACCTATATTCTGTCCCATATAAGTCTTTTTTTTCTTTCTTTGGAAAACGTAAGCAAACACACAAAAAGGTCTTTCTGTATGGTGTGGTTGGTAGCACACCACATGTTTCATTAGAAGCAGTCTCATAAATAAGAATGGTGTGTGCGCACCTAAATCATTGAAGAATTATGATAAACAACATGTTTCCTACAACAGAATGCGTGGGTGCTCGCACAAGCAGACGACTAGGATTGCAACTGTTTTGCCTGCTACCTGAAAAGTTAAGTATGCTAAAAGAAGATTTAGACTTCACATACCCGATCTGGCCGTTCAACGTTTCAAATGTAATGTAACTACAAATTCTTATCTGCCATGTCCGTTATGCAAAAAAAACAAAAAAAGACAAAACAAAAAAAGAAACAGAAGAAGGTGAGCTGCTCTTTGTTTCTTCATCGTGAAACGTTCTGTTTTCTGTTGGAAAGAGTTACATCAGACCAAACCTTACCGATATATGACTGACATCCAGCCTCTCTCCTCTCTCTCTCACATCCCAGTCCCCTCTCTCTCCTCTCCCTTCCGCCTCCCTCCCTCTCTCTCCCCCCTCTCTACATGAACCTTCTACGATATATAATCGACTCCTTTGTTGTTTTCTTTTCCAGTCTCTCTCTCTCTCTCTCTCCCCCTCTCTCTCTCTCTCTCCTCTCTCCTTTGTTGTTTCTTTTATGAGGTTTATGTGACTATCTAAATTCAAATTATTCTCCCCGTTATTGTTGTTTTCATCACCACCCACCACCACCACCCCTTTTTTTTTAGAATATGTATTACGAAAGCAAGTAAAATAAATACATGTTTAAAGTGTGCTTGTACTGGTCCATCGTTGTTTGTATTTTTTTTTATGCAGCTGCAAAAGATGTGCCAAATTCCGGACTTTGTCTTTGACGTATTCTCTCCCTTCTTCCACCCCCATCGATCAGCATGTTGTGTGCTTTCTGTACCTCTTTTTTTTAGAGCCCATGATCTATGGCGAATGAATTCTCTCTCTGTTATATTCCTACCTACCTTTCTTCTTCTCCCACGTCTTTTACTACGCCGACTATTGTTTTGTGGGGATCCGGTTTTAAGTCCCAAAGCCAGCACCCGAAGATCCCCAAATTGCAAGCGAGACAAAGTATTTTGAGAACCCATAAGAAGGTATTCTTAGTGTTGAGGGGTCATAAGCGGTCGCCCTGACAGAGCCTCATATCAGGGAAGGGCAATGGATGTCCATACATGTAGGGGACACATGCACATATGAAGTCCGTCCACCTGGTGTCGGCCTAGGGTCAGACTACATACGGTTTCAGACTGTTTAACCCAACAGCCATTCATCGTCTTGGTTCTGTATGAAAGCCTTGGGATTGTGGGAGGTCGACTCCAAGACATATATATATATATAAAAATCAAAGCGAGGAGGGCGGGGGGGGGGGGGGGGACAGCTGAGAACATGATAGTGAAAAGTGAAGTGTGCCTCATTAAGTTGTTGTCCTATGTTTGCTTCTCTTTTGTTGCAAAAACGCAGGACTGTTTCTCATCATATTTTCATGTTAAAGAACGATTCATTAATGTCTTGGCTGAATAAATTTTCCTATGAAATAAAGCTCCACACTTTATTTCTTTCATTTGAAAATTACTAAAGTATTACTTTTTTGGGGGATACCTTTTTAAACTGGACTTTACCCCTGAACTCATAAATTCCATATCAAAGAGTGACAATTGTGGGTAGAATCATGTGCTTTCAATGAAAAGTGCATTGTCATCCTTGAGTTGTTCACCTGTTTTGTTCTTTTCGTGTTTATTTTTTCCAGAGCTTAGAGATGATTTTTTTGTGTAAAACTATATGTGAGACATGCCTGTGCGAAAAACCGGGTAGGCTAAATAAACACAAGAAACATGCCAATTTTTAAAGTACACTCCTGTCCCCCATTTCTTTGAGTGTTTTACCTCAAGCCGGTCTACGCAGGCTGGCTGATTACAACAAATTCACATTCAATTTGTGATCAAGAAGTTAAATGTGGCTATCATTCACTGTGATAAGCTCTTGGCACAATCGTAGGACCGACTCTCATCATATTTTCATGTTAAAAAAGCGATTCATTTATGTCTTGGCTGAATAATTTTTCCTATGAAATAAAGCTCCAAACATCTTTCTTTTTCATTGAAAATTACTAGTGTGTTACTATTTTTTGTATGTCTTTTTAAACTGGACTTTCTCCCGAACTCATAATTATAGATCAAAGTATGACAATTTTGGGTAGAACAATGTGCTTTCAATTAAAAAGTGTATTGTCATCCTTGAGTTCTTTCCCTTTTTTGTTCTTTTCATTTTATTTTATTTATTTATTAGGATTTGTACTTGGAACTGCTATAGTGGCAGAAAGAGGATCTCAACAATTGAAAAACTAGCATATGACTTTGATGTTCTGTGTCTACAAGAAACTAGAAGTGCCGCCCACAGACCGTTACAATGGGATGAATTCATAATATTTCAAAAGCATGATGGACGAGGACTAGCAATGATAATAATATTTTTTTTTAAACTTGAAAACCAAACTGTCCAGGATAGACTTGGAAAAAATGGTGTACCAGCACACGTGAGCTAATGAGTGTGAGGCTAGAAAGACCGGATGGTAATCAGAAAAGCCTTGTAGTCATCAATGTATATATACATCCAGGTACCCACACGTCAAAAACTGATAGGACCTTTCTGGAGGAAATAGAACATGAATTTGGAGATTCTGTCATACTATGTGGAGATCTTAATGCACGCGCTCAAAATTGTGGGATCAACATGGTGCCAATTCTCAAGGAACTGCACTGGAAGCGATGTTGGATGAAGTACTTCTTAGTGCACTGACATCATCATCCCAGCACATACAGGAAGGCAGGGTGACACTGACAGTGTCATTGACTTTGCATTCCGTGGACCAAAGTTCACAGCAGGTATGAGTGCGGAAGCACTTCTTCATCATGGAAGTGACCATTTCCCTGTTGTGCTCAGTTTACAGAAACCATCAAAAGTGACACAAACGAAACAAAAAGACCCTTTTCAATACAGCAACAATGAAGGGGATATCATAGGAACGTTAAGGAGTAGAAGATGCAAAAGAAACAATGCTACAACCAAACAAATCGTCAACCCCTTTGGTGGAATATAGACACACAAACAGCCTGGAAAGAGAAACGTAAGTCTGTAAGAATTTGGCAGAGAGAAAGAAGAAACCCTTGCTCTGATCTAGGTTTTAAAACAGACATGAATCAGAAGACTGAACAATTCGAAAGAGTAGCTGAAGAAGCAAAAGGAACCCAAGTGGCAAGTTTTTTGTCCGTCGCTAATTATGATACCACTGACTCAGTTCTGGGCACTTTATAGTCACATGGAAGAAAAAAAAAACAAAAAAAACGCAAACCCCGATATCTTAGATGCTGATGGGATCACAAAAGTGGAGACAAATTTAGAGAAAGGGTCGGTTCTGCTTAAACGTTTCATAGAACAGAGTGATCAAAAAAAATTGGAGGAAAGGAAGAAATATTTGACCAAGTTAAACCAACACCTAGCTCAGACTGGCATTGATGATGAAATCACAGAATCTGAACTGGATGGCGCAATAGCTACATACACTAAGGATAGTGCTCCAAGACCAGACAAAGTACGGTATGCAGATATCAAACAGCTCTCAGAAGAGGAGAGAGCCAAACTCTTCAGTCTCTACCAGGAAGCTTTTGATAAGGCTATGTTCCAGAAGACTGGACACACAGCTACCTGAAAGTTTTACCAAAGCCAGGAAAAAGATCATCATCAGCTAAATGGCTACCGCATGCTAACTATTCAAAATATAGCAGGAAAGCTCATGGAACAAATCACAGCAAGAAAACTTGCAAGAGATCTTGAAAGCCGACAAATCTTCCCATCAAATCAAACAGGCTACAAAACAGGTAAAAGCACATGGGGAAAATGCGGCCGCTTTTGCCTATGAAGTGTACGAAGGATTCCAAAGAAAGGAAGAAGAAACGCTAGCTGTTGCAACAGATCTGGAAGATGCATACAATAAAGTCTTGTTTTCGCTTCTCTCATGGAACTACTACTTGACTATGGAGTCAGTAAGACACTTACACGATGGATAGCAGCGGCAC
>JADBJO010025226.1:0-12500 GCA_016801955.1 Conus betulinus
AGAAAAAAGAAGCGAGATAAAAATGTGGGATTGTAAGGGAGGTCGAGAAATTGAAAAAATCAAGGAGTGGAACGAGAACAAAAAATAGAAGAAAAAGTCATAAAGTAAATGCCATAACCAATCATACTTGTAAGATAATAAAAGTAGGACACATAAGACGACTAGATGACAACAGAACAATATACAACATAGATATCAAGTATATAGAGATGAAGACTAATAGTAGAGACTGGGTCACATAATAAGAGATACGGACCAATAGAAACGAGGGGATATAACATAGTAATAAGGAATTTATAATCAAGACCAGCAACACATAAGGACGATAACAAATAGATAGAATATAAGGGCTACTAGTAAGTATAAACTATTAAAACCGATAAACACACAGATAGACGGAACAAAATAGAGACATAGCAACTAAACATAATATCAGATAAAAAATGGTGACTACAGGACATTATATATATAAAACGACAAAATAAAGACATGCATAATCAATAAGGAATTAAGAGCATAGATACCATTACCCACATGACGAATGGGACAAATTACATATAAACATAGGGATACCTAATCACAGATATATGTAAAGATTCGACGACCTAATAATGACCCATAATAGAAGACACAACAAAGGGGGAGAGAACAAGGCACACATAGAAAACAAAATGGAGACCGGCACGTAGTGATGGCAAAGAGACAAGCCATAGTCAAGATTGAGAAAGAGCCATTAGAGTTAGAGGGGGATAGTCCCCCTACGTGGGGGACACGTCATATAGAGATGGACAATGCT
This sequence comes from Conus betulinus, assembly GCA_016801955.1. Classification (NCBI taxonomy): domain Eukaryota; kingdom Metazoa; phylum Mollusca; class Gastropoda; order Neogastropoda; family Conidae; genus Conus; species Conus betulinus. The sequence continues at coordinate 797 of JADBJO010025226.1, forward strand.
GATACACAAGATATTTAATCGGGCGGGGGGAGGGGGGGAATAGATACCAAAGCCAACCATATAGACTGCTCAAATAGAGACTAGCATTAGAATTAAAGAAGAAGCTAAACATCGCGATCCGGGAGTAAACACCTAGAGACGAGGTGGACATAATGAGATAAAAGTACAGACTAAACTACATAATTAAAGATAAGAAGCGACCATGAGGGGGGGGGAATACTAACATAATAGTAAGATGGACCTATTAAACAGGGATAACGACGCTTAAGTCCATTGAAAAAATAGAGATACAGAATACACAACGATATAATGTGACAAAACTCAAAACCATGAATCAATAGAAAGATGAAGAATAAGCAACCATAGGGACACACAAGGATGATGTAATCTCAGCCGACAGAGATAATAATACCGAAAATAGAGACATACAAGGAACACTAATAGAATACCATTGGCCCAATATTGAAACCCTGCATATGGATGAGACGGAAGTTAGCAAGACCACATTAAAACCCACTCCTGACTCCTATCATGTCGTCCGCCCTCCTTGCTCTCCTCCTCACAATCTCACCTACATCAATATCTATCTCTCCCATCTCCCTATCATCTCACCTTTCCTCTATATCACCTAATTCCTAACATATCTTATCAAATCATACTCTCTCCTCTCCTCCTCGTCTCTCCTATCTCTCTCTTATCTCTGTGTGGGGTGGTGGGTGGTGTGGGTGTGTGGATGGGTGATGATCACTCTACGATGTCCGGTGGTTTTTTTTTTTTTTTCATTTGGGTTGCAATTTAAATCTTCAATCTTATTATATTATTCGTTTAGATCTCTTTAACTGCACATGTGTTACAAGGTGACGTCAGACGAGATGACCTGTTTTGATGAGGCTAATAAAAAGCAACATGGGTTGTCTTGATTCGCATGCTCATCTCTTTTGCACTTTTGTTTAGTCTTGAGCAATTGTGTCTCATATGCATCCCGTACTATGCAAAGTAGTGTATAAACGTAATTTTCACATGTGTTTATAATTGTCCATTTGTTCTTATACAAGTTTTGATACATTTCGCTGTTTTCTCCATTAGAGAGACACGGAATGTTCTTTATTTTTCTGGCAGGGGAGCAGATCCTCCTCCTCCCTCCTCTTCCTCCTCCTCCTCCTCTCCTCTCTCCTCCTCTTCTTCTTCTTCTTCCCCTTCCTCTTCGCTTCTCTGTCTTTCTTCTTTCTTCTCTTAGTCGTCGTCTTTGTCTCGTTCCACCTCCTCACTATCATGCAAGTTTGCTTACTATTGACACAAATTTTCTAAGAATGATGTAAAAAAAAAAAAAGTTGCATACTACACTGTGACCCTCGACCTTTGCCTTTTGACTTTGATGTCAAGACCATTTTTTTAGGCAATGGCAAGGTACATCTACCATGTAAATAATAGTGACTCTATGGTGAAACTGGTTCTGATACAGTATATAATAAAAAAAATACTGGAAATAACCACTGAAACAATGCTTGCTATTTTAACCTTGCGACCTTGATCTTTGACAATGACCTCCATATTATTAGGGATCTAGAGTGTTTCAAGATTCCTTCCAAGTTTGTTTTGATGTGTTTAACGCTGCCAGAGAATGTTCCACAGACTGACAAAGGTGGTAAAAACAGACTGACAGAGGGTAAAGTAATGCACACTTTTGTGTATAAAAAACCATTTGACAGAGGCTAAAATAATAGATTTTCCATCTCAGCTTACATAAAAACCAAACAAACAAACAATCAAGGCTATCGCTGAGTTTCGGCAATAAAGTCCACCACTCAAATGTGAGACAGCTGTTATAGTTTCTGTCCCTTTTCAATCCGTCCACGGCGACGCAGAGAATTTAGTATTTATTCTTCGATTGCATTCAGATTTGACGCGGATATGTCCCTTGGTGTTTTTTCATCTCTGTGCCAATATGAACCCGATAGATCTTAGGGCTAGAGCGCACGTTGTCTCAAATTGTGACAGGGGGCGTGCAGTGTGCAGGGGCGCGCAAACGTCCAAGAAGGGCATGCAGCGTCCAGGTGGGTGCTCAGTGCCCAGTGGTGACGCCTGCAGTGACCATGTGGTGCGCACAGCGCCCTGCTCCCGTCTATGGTGACAGGGAGATGCAGTTGTGGACTACTGTACTAATTCTGCGCAAGGCGTTAGGGGTTGTGGTATTAAGGGCACTGGAGTTGTTAGGGGTAGTACATGGCTTATTGTCAGTTGTTGTCCCCAAGGCTAGTGCATCTGTGAAGCAAGTTTGGAGACTCTAACTTTAAGGATGTGGAAAATATTGCTGGGAGAAGGAAATGGGTGGGCTCAAGGTCCAGTTGAAGGTCAAGGTCCACGCAGATCGTTGATGTTTTGCCAGCGTTTTTAGCTTACCTTACCTAGTCACCAAACAACATCTGAAAAGTTAACTACGTGGTTTCAAGGTAGATATGTGCCAAGGTCATACATAAAAAGGAAGTGGCAATTTGGGTGTGCGCGCTGCGCCCAGCGGGTGCGCAGCGGCATCATGAATTGTGTGTCAGTTGTATTCCCTAAGACTATGCACCTGTGCAGCAAGTTTGGAAAAATCAGCTTGAAAGATGTGGAAATATTTCAGGGAAAGAGGAAAAGGTGTTCAAAACGATCAGCGTGACCTGACCTTGACCTTTTTAAACGTTGCTTGATTATTTTTTTTTTTGTTTTGTTTTTTTTTTTTAGCAGTATCAGCATACCTAACCTAATCACCAACCCATTTAAGAAACTGCCTTAGTGGTTGAGAGAACTTTCATAAAATGTCATTTTGGTCGACTTGGGACACCCACCCACACACACACCCCACACACACACACGCTGCGCGCGCATGCACTGCACGCCACTCACGCACCCCCCCCCCCCACAAACACACACCACACACACACGCCCGCACGCACGCACGCACGCACGCACGCACGCACACACACACACACACACACACACATACACACACACCCACACACCACCCATGCGCACGCGATAAGAATACTTAAAACCCAGAGAACCAGACACCAACGAACTTATAGTCCTGCTCACTTTCTTGAAAGCGGTGGCTAACAAAAACCGGCGGACGGTTGTTGACTTTTCCGCAAGAGTGAATTGAAAAACCGGGGCATAGGTGCACAAATTGTTACAAATGCGAGTTTGTGACATTCTGTGCAGTTCCTTCACGGCACAACATGTCACCAACTTGCACAAAAGGTCAATCTATTGTGACCTTTTGTGCAGTGGTGGTGAATTGTGTGCGGTGAACAGATGCTGCGTCTGTCTGTCGGTCTGGTCTGCCTGTCTACCTGTCTGTCTGTCTGTCTGTCCTCTCTCTCTCTCTCTCTCTCTCTCTCTCTCTCTCTATCTCTCCTCTCTCTCTCTCTCTCTCTTTCTTGGAAAACAACATCAACAACAACAACAACACAACAACAACAACAAAACTGAAAGGAAAAGAACATAATGAAGTGTTTTGTGTTCATTTCTGTTTGTGTATATTTTGCAAAAGCAGGACATTATCAGAGTCAGATTGCCAATACACAACACATTAGAACATTACCAACCCCAGACACTTTGTATCAAACACCGAACACTAAAATCAGCATGAACGTTTTCATTTGTAAGAGAACATACAGACACTGCATTTTGCGTTAGAGAAATTTCGGGAAAAAAAAGAAGAAAAGAAGAAGAATATTAGTGGAAATATCTTTTGTTTTTTTTCCTGCTCCTGCTGCTTTTTGTTTTGTTTGTGTGTTTTTTTTGCAGATGAAGCGGTCGTTATGATGCACCCGACGAAATAAAGAGGTGGATTTCGGCCTTAGGGGGAAAAGATTCACCGCCTTAGGTGCTTCATTGATCCGATAAATGACGGCCTCACACAAAAGTGTCAAGGGTAGACTTGACAGAACTGTTCATTACGAAGCAGTATTCACCGACAGCAATGTCGTTTCATTTGACACACAAATTGTCGTTTTTCATTTGACATTTTTGACATACTGTTTGGCATTAGACCCGTAGATTGCAAGGTATTTATTAATTAGTTTTCTGGTTTGACTGCTGACCGTGAACTGGAGGTAAATTCGTTTGTTGTAAGTAAGATTTCTGTTGTACTTGTGTCTTGCCTGACGCTGAATGGCATGTGTGTAGATCTTCACGCAGGTCAAGATGTATGGAACATAAGCATGGCCTGTTTTTCAACAAAACCATTCCAGAGTATACATCGTGCATTCTTTGCGTGGAGGTTAAAATGTTTTGTTCAGATCTGTCTGAGGTTTGTAAGTACCCCCGTTGTTTTTGCTCCAAGTGAATTTCTCATGTGCCTGGGTCTACAATTAATGGCCACGCGTTCGGTTTAAAAGACGATGGGTTGGGAGTTGGGTGAAGGGGGAATATGTGAGACACCAGAAGCTTGGGGTTCGCCAAGAGTGAAGAGCCTTCAAAGCCAATAGCCTACCTCTGAATCTGCATTGAGCACAGTGGAAAGGTCACATTGTTTAAATAAATTAAAAAGAAAAAAAAAGCCCCCCCCCCCCCCCCCCCGCCCCCCCCCCCCCCCCCCCCCCCCCCCCCTTTCCTCTTCCGCACTCTCCTCTCCCTGTAAACTATAGACGGTTCTTTGCTGTTTACATGAGTATCTATGTTACGTTAAGATCGCGTGTCCACATCGTCTGCATCCTCTGGTCATGTTATCCTCCCTGATGTCGTCGTCAAGGGTAGCTGTGTGTCTTGGGCTTCACATCGCTATCTCTGTGACATCACTGTGGACAGTCAAAGCACCTGTACTTCAACTGTCGACCACCGATTGCTGACGGGCTGTAATTGCAAGTACCCTGCAAATTTGCGTGCACATTGCCATTGACAACCATTGTGAAACACTCTCTTTCTCTCTCTCTCTCTCTCTCTCATCAACCCCTCTCGCTCTCTCTCTCTCTCTCTCTCTCTCTTCTCTCTCTCTCTCTCTCTCTCTTAGTCAGGAGGCTGTAATCTGTAGCTTGCAAAAAAACATGGTTCACTCAACCTGTCAGGTTACAAGCATCCAAATGGTCTGGCTGTTGAGCTGTCACATAGGGCAATGTAACCTAGGTGGATGGACCATTCTGATTTTTGCCTTGTAGAGCCGCCGTGACATTTTTCAATATAGCCGCCGAAATTACTGCAAACTATATCTTGGCATTTATTGGAATACATTGACAATGTAAAAGGCTATCTATATGTATTCTGGCATGTAGAATAAAAAAATATCATCAGAAATTGGAAATCAGTGTTTTTGTTTGTTTTTTGTTGTTGTTTGTTTGTTTGTTTATTTGTTTGTTTTTTGTTGGTTAGATCAGTACGTCAAAAATGGTCATATTTTTGCATGCTTCCCAATTTTCCTGCCATTTTGTGCATTAAATACCTATGTGATCTTCACTGCAGAACAGTGAATGTCAGACAACATGAAAACACAGAAATTATACCAGACAGAGGCCAGGTGTCTTCTTGAACTTCCGAGAATACATTCACTGCAAACTGTTTTAGAATAAGCATGCGATCTTCATGTACGAGTTTGTATATGCAAATATATAATCGTTTCTGCACCAATCATTTCCATCCTGGTCAGAAAGAATATATAAATATTCTTTATCTTCTTCAATAGAATTTGAAGGCAAGAATGAATTTCGCATCTTGTGTTAGCAGCATCAATCACTCAGCAGTTCGTCCAGAATTCAGTTTCATTTGCAGTGAACGTCAGATAACAACACAGCATGAAACGTAATGCAAGTTTAAATGCAATGAAATTTGATTCCTGCCTATGTTTGTATAATGCACTAGCTCGGTTGCAGCAGTCGCCAAACTGCAGGTAAAAGTCTGTATCGACATAATGCAATCTGCACAGTCTTGGTCAGTCCAGTTAGTGCAGGACTTAGTTTCGCTACACTGCCACAGTCCACGGAGGTTTGCTGTGGTTGCAACGGATGCTTTTGTGCATCTTACTTTAAGGGATGCACACTGGCAGCGTGTTGTGGCGCAGGATGTACATCCACAAACTGTCAGATCAAGACACAGCGCTGTTGATGGTTCACCAGTCTGCAGCAGGGGATCAAGAACCTCGCTCCCATTCTCTTTCACAACTTTCCAGCCACTGCCAACGACTGGGAAAGGTGCGGATGAACTTCCAGTGCTCTCTTCCACACCATGTCTGAAAGTGAGATCGTCTGATGTGAACTCTCAAGGCATCTTGTACGGTGGGGGGTTCTCAATAATTTTGTTGACTTTGTGAAAGAGATCGCATCTCAGCTGGTGTGTGGAGGTATGGTCGGTGGTTGGACTGTGCAGACTACACACAAATGAGACTGCATCTGACAATACATACTCATCAGGAAAGTCCGTACTTGCAGGTTTTCAAGAAGATTGGAACAGTTTGTGAAGACAGGCCAGGCAGACTTCTTGCCAATGCCAGCAAGTTGGCTTGTGGTATCTGATCCAGTAATCGCACGGAATGCAAGCCCAGAGGCCGTCTGTGGGTCCGTGAGATTGATCAGATGCACAGGGATAACGTGCTTCTTTCGAGGTGTCCCAGATTGCATCCAGACAACGTACTGAATGTGGCGGATGGGCAACAAGAAGAAACAAGGACATCAGTGTCAAGGATGACGACGATTTTGGGAGAATATCCCTTCTCACTGGCTTTTTTGCATGGAGAATCATGCGCGTGTCTGTCTCTTCATGCACATCTGAGGGACAGCCGTGAAACATCTCTCCCTGGTGATGACCAGACCTTTGAAGCATCTGTGACTCTTTCACCCAGCACCAGCTCTGTGTAGCCTGGGTCCCTCTGGAACTTTTCTGCCAGTTCTGTACAGAGAAGGCCTGTCAGACTGGCTTTCTTTTCACCATAAAGAGATAAATCTATCCCGCTGCTCAATTGCTTGACTTCTAGACTGCACTTTTCTTCTGAATGCTATCCGGTTGTCAGTCCCCTAGCTCTGAGTTGATGATTTGATAGTCTGGCCATTGAAACTGTCACATACAAGTCAGCCCTGATACAGGAGTTGGAGACGAGGTTATTCACACAGTCTACACGCCATCATTCGATTCCCCGGGTCTTTTTGCTCCTGCTGAATCCCCAAAGCTTGCACCACTGCCATTTCATCAACTGTGGTGTACGTTGGGTGTGGAGTGGTATTGCATTCTGTGGCAGATCTTTCTGCAGAATGTTGCTCAGATTATATTTGTTTTGAGGCAGACGCAGTCTGTTGTCAGCAGTTGCCAGCCAAAGAGGCACTGGACAAAGCTCTTGTTCTAACATCTTGTTGATACCAACAGGTCTGCCTGCTTCCATTGCTGTTATTACTCGCTTGAAACAAATCTCTGTCTGCCTTTAATGACGCCAAAGGGGTTCAGTCGCCTGTTCGTGATTCGCTCATGAAAACTAGACGTCTTCTTGGTAAGTCTGCTCTGAACAAACTCTGAGATGACACACTTTCCTGTTTTTTCCACTGTTGGCAAGTCATGAGTCACAAGCATCACTGGCTACGTCACCAGTTGTGAGTGAAATGATCTCTGGTGATGTGCAGATGAAAGGAGTGAAAATGTGAAACAAACATGAGTTTTTAAGGATCATCTTGGTCCTGCTTTGGTCTTCTTTCCCCAAAAATCTTTGTGTGCAAAATCATGTTCATCATCTTCCTCCTCGTCACCAGAAATGTTGAACATCTTCTTGGTTTCCTTGGCCAGTTGGGCCCATCATTAAATGTGACGCATCATCTGTCCCTGGCTGTAGAAGGCCACCAGCTACCTTTCCTGCCCAGGTGATATGCTCCATGGCCTGATCATCTGGTATTTGATTGGACTTCTTCCTTCTCTCTCTTTGTCACAAAATTCTCCGGCTATAAAAGCCTGGTATATCTCAGGTGCTGAGATAACATCTTCATGTCTGCCAGGAAAACAGTTCCCCAGCGAGTGAAGTGGTAGTGGTCAAAGGCTTCAGACCAGGGCAGCATCTCAGCCATTGATGACAGGAACAACGTTTACTCTCCAATACGGACAGCGTACGTGAATCTCAGAAGAATGGCCACCAGTTTCATGTCGGTCCTCCAGTATCGAAAGGTGGCATTCTCAAACAGGACCCTTCAAACTTGTTGAACAAAAACTGTGACTTTTTTTCAAAAAGATGACAGTAAGTTCTCTACAGCGGACTTCATATCATTGTCATATGACTTCTTTATTAGATGACAGTAAAAACAGGACCCTTTAAACTTGTTAAACAAAAACTGTGACTTTTTTCAAAAAGATGACAGTAAGTTCTCTACAGCGGACTTCATATCATTGTCATCTGACTTCTTTATTAGATGACAGTAAATTCTCTACAGAGGACTGGATATCTTCGTTATCTTTGCGTGCGAAGCCCACAGCAACTCTGTTGGCTGAGGATTTCACTGATCATCTTCTCGTCCTCTGTTGCCAGTTTTGGAAACGCGTCCAAGGTACTGACCAGAGCGCTAGAAAAGTGAGCTTGTGCACAGGGATTGCACAATTCCATCCCGTTCCCTGCATGGTATCTTCTGCTGTACCTTCACCAGGACTCCACTTCCTATCCAGATAGCTTCCAGCTGATGAAGCCATGTACTCGCCCAGGACCCCACTTTCTATCCAGATAGCTTCCAGCTGATGAAGCCATGTACTCGCCCAGGACTCCACTTTCTATCCAGATAGCTTCCAGCTGATGAAGCCATGTACTCGCCCAGGACTCCACTTTCTATCCAGATAGCTCCAGCTGATGAAGCATGTACTCGCCCAGGACCCCACTTTCTATCCAGATAGCTTCCAGCTGATGAAGCCATGTACTCGCCCAGGACTCCACTTTCTATCCAGATAGCTTCCAGCTGATGAGGCCATGTACTCGCCCAGGACACCACTTTCTATCCAGATAGCTTCCAGCTGATGAAGCCATGTACTCGCCCAGGACTCCACTTTCTATCCAGATAGCTTCCAGCTGATGAGGCCATGTACTCGCCCAGGACTCCACTTTCTATCCAGATAGCTTCCAGCTGATGAAGCCATGTACTCGCCCAAGACTTTGCAGAAGTTTGTCTGTGTGTGACCCCCCATCCCCCCCATCCCCCACCATGATGACAAAATCCTTGCAGGTCTCTGGCTTATTTCACTGCAGCATTTTTTGCTTTGAACTACAGCTGCTCATCAAAAGTTATTACAGTGTATTTCTCTCCAAGCTTCTTGGTCATTTCATCACAGTTTTGCGATACTGTCCACACTGTAGAGAATTCATGAGCTGGGGCATTCAAATTGGCATTGGACCCATTTCTGGCAGTGGCTGATCAGGAGTACACATCTTCTGGTTGAAACCACTCCGTCATGGGACAACCTGATCAACTGGCTGATGCTGTTTGGCTAAGATCCATGACAAGTCCTTTGTGTTTGCCTCACCAATCTTCTGCTCATTGGGCAAGTACCATGTTTCTTGCACTATCTGTGCAAACATTGGTTCTGGCGCCAAATTGTTCAGGTTGACATCTTGAACACTAGTCATCTTTATGGGTGCATGAAGAACTTTTGGCTTCTACATGGTCTACTCCTTGTCGTGGTGTGGGAGCTTGTGTACCTCTAAGACCCAGAGAGCTATGCCAGAGGGAGTGTATGCTCCTGGTAGGGCCACCCAAGCTAGACAGGGTAGAGGTCAGACTAATGTAGACCAACTCTCCGGAGGTTAAATGGGTTTGCATAGGGCTAACACCCTTTCTCTGAGAAAAAAGCAAGTTACAAAAGCATCAACAACATCAAATCGAAATATTCACCTGGGAGAGGAAGGGTCTCCATCCCCGAGACTCATGATCCCAGGCAGTGAAAGCCGAGAGGAAGCTGCAAGACTGACCCCCCTTCTGGCCCCCAGGAAATCAACATGGATAGCCACTTGGAACATCAGAACAATGTACGAAGTGGGCAGAACCATCCAGATAGCAAAGAGAGATGAAGACCTACAAGACAGGAGTCTAGGACTGAGCGAAACAAGGTGGCTACAGACAGGACAGCAGAGACTTTCATCAGGAGACCTGCTGCTGTACTCGGGACACACAGAGGACGGAGCCCCCCATGCAGAAGGCGTGGCCCTGATGCTGACACCATAGGCGCAGCGGGCACTCATCGGCTGGGAACTTATCAACTCCCGCATCATCACAGCCAAGTTAAGCACCGAGAAGAAAAACATCAAGCTGAACATCATCCAATGCTACGCTCCCACAAATGATGCAGTGGAGGAAAAAGAAAAATGATTTCTACCAGCAAGTAGAAGCTGTGCCAGACAGAAGAGGAGCAAACGATATCGCAATAGTCATGGGTGACTTTAACGACAAGACAGGATCAGACAACACACAGGGTATGAAGACATCATGGGGACACATGGATTTGGACAGATTAGGGAGAATGGAGAACGCTTTGCAGACCTGTGGGCATTGAACCAGCTGGTGATAGGAGGCAGCATCTTCCCTCACAAGCGCATCCACAAGGCCACCTGGAGATACCCGGACCACGTCACAGAGAACCAGCTCGACCACATCTTTATCAGCAGGAAATTCAGGCGATCATGGCGGGATGTGAGGGTAATGAGGGGTGCTGACGTACCATCAGACAACCACCTGCTTGTGACAACAGTGAGACTCCGACTCAAGAAGTACACTTCAACAAATGCAGCAAGGACAAGATATAATGTGGAGCTGTTTAGCAGTAAAAAAAAAATAAAGGGAAAATTTCAGATCAGTCTTACCCACAGGTTCCAGCTACTTGAAGAAGTGCTTGAAGAGGAGAGCACAGACATCGAGAACCAGTGGCAACATACCGAGAAACTTTGGCATGAGATCTGTGAGAAGGTACTTGGAAAGAAGAAAACTGAACACAAGAAGATGATCTCTAAGATCTGATGATACTATTCAGAAACTGAACAAAGGAAATAGAAGAAAGCCACACTGAATATGAGCTGGACAAGATCAAGCAAAGCACAAGCCCAAGAAGACTACACCCAGGCAGACAAAGGAGTGAAGAAAAGTGTGAAGAAAGATAAGAATGACTTCATCGACAGACTTTCCAGACAAGCAGAGGATGCTGCAGGACAGGGCAACATGAGACAGCTGTTCACCACCACAAAGAAACTGGCGGGCAAGTTCCAACAGATTCGCAAGCCAGTCGAAGACAAAAATGGAAAGATCCTCACAACAACAGATCAATTAAAGCTTCCGTGTGGAAGCCAAAAGTTCTTCATGCGCCCATAAAGATGAAGCACCACCCGACATCCCACCTTCAGAAAAACAGAACTGCCCATCAACTGTGAGAAACCATGAAAGCAGAAGTTAGAAAGGCCATCCTGACACAGAGGGATGGGAAGGCAGCAGGACCTGATGAGATCCCAGCAGAAGCCATTAAAGCGGATGTGGTATAGCTGTCAACTTGCTGCACAACCTTTCTGGCGAGATATGGGGAAAAGAGAGACATCCCAGCAGAGTGGAGGGAAGGCATTGTCACCAACTGCCAAAGAAAGGAGACCTTACCAGCTGTAGTAACTACAGAGGGATCATGCTCCTGTCAGTGCCAAGCAAGTTCTAAATAAAGCGTTATTGGAGAGGGTGAAGGAAGCATTTGACCCAAAGCTCAGAGACGAGCAGGCGGGCTTTCAGCAGAACAGATCCTGGGC
>JADBJO010025226.1:17500-24061 GCA_016801955.1 Conus betulinus
CGAGTGGAGTCACGTCAGAACGCTATGTAAGGGTCCTCTTCAGATTGGGGTCTTTGCTTCATATTCAAAATGCCTGTTCAATTGTAACTTGAAAAATGTACCCGTCTCAGCAAATGTCAGTGGTGATAATGACATTTGTTTGCTTTTTTGTTTGTTTGGTTTGTTTGTTTGTTTTTTGCTTGTTTGTTTATTTGTTTGTAAGTTTGTTCCCTCGCTTTTTACAGAACATAAAAATCAAATCGCACACGTGTGTGTGTGTGTGTGTGTGTGTGTGTGTGTGTGTGTGTGTGTGTGTGTGTGTGTGCGTGCGTGCGTGTGTGTGTGTGTGTGTGTGTGTGTGTGTGTGTGTGTGTGTGTGAGAGAGAGAGAGAGAGAGAGAGAGAGAGAGAGAGAGAAGAGAGAGAGAGAGAGAGAGAGAGGTGGTGGTCGTGACTGGTCTCTGACGTTCCCTCACCTTATTAAGATATGATTATCATAATACCTAGGGATACAGGAGGTATGGACAGAAGCATTTACGTCTTCACAACCAAATTGCACTCTCGCATAGGCACATGCACTCTGTCACTCACATCGCGAACGCCAAAAAGTTGACAGAAAATCAATAGCATTTCATACAAAATGGTCAGATTTTATTTAATTTGAATCAAATTTTCATTAACGTGCTCTTTGCAATTTTGCCTTGACATTTCCCAAACGGTGTAGTCTGGAACAACTCTTTTACCCATCTCTCGTTTTGAAATTGGTTCTTTAAAGAAAGGTTCATTGGCCAGGTTCTCTTCTTCTTCAATGATTAATCATTAGGTTTCGGTGTCACTATACCATACATTAAAAACATGGGCAGAAAACGGCCATAGCATTGCTAACAACTGAGACCAGAGTGAATGACAGTGTCCCTGTTAACTGATGTGATTGTTAACCAAAACAATTTGGGATCATGAGCTGAATCGCAACGTTGGTTTTTTTTTTTGTTTTTTTTTCATCATACTTGCATTTCTGGGACTTCTTCACGTGTGCGTACTGTCTTCTCCCATTTGCATAGTCTTCTTTCTTCTTTCTCCTGGTACTGACTGATTTACATATTTAAAATCTGTTCAAAGTCACTTTCCCCCTTTTTTTTCCCCAGCTGATGCTCTTTATTAAATCAATCATTATGATCATTTCCTTTATATTCCAGTTGTCTCTAGTACCTAGGTCGCCACCTCGCCACAAAGTTTTTGTAAATAGATCACTCCCACTATTGACAAGAGCTGCTAACATCTGGCCAGCTTTAGCTATCATCTCCATAAACTCGATACTGTCTAGCTCTTCTTAATATATATATATATATATATATATATATATATATATATTATATATATATATATATATATATATATATATATATATCTATAAGCTATTTCATTATTCCACAGAATTCATTTTTCTCCCACACTTGCTGCTTTAATTTCCTAGTTATAACAAATGCAATGACCATTCTCTCATTTCATTACAACTGGCGAATGCCAAGAATATAGAGTAATGGGTGTGAAGGTTGCCATACTTGCACAACTCTCAGAACAAGAAAAACCTATCAATGATACTTTGTTGCTGTGGAGATTAAAAGAGGTGAATGTATTATTGATATCACTGGTACAATCTCCATTCAAAATGGTCAGATCAAAGAGAAATATCTCCGCCTTCCTCAGTCTGATCAGAGTTAAAACTTGGCACATCGTCTGACATGTTCTCTGCCTTTGTTCAGTGTGATCTCCTGGACTTAATGTCACTACTTGAAGTACAAATCCTGTCTTTTCTAACGCACTGCGATACATGGTCTTCTGCAATTACACAGCCGTCTTTCAATTCAGCTGTTGAAACAAAAATCCTTTAGGTGCAACAAAGCAAGCAATCAACATTACATTGTTATCAGCACATAACACATTCTCTCCTCATTTCACTTACTACAGTGTTATCATAATCCACTTTTATTTCTCTTACATACGTAGTTTTCAACACCATTCCCTCGCGAGTATTGAGAGACCTTCTGAGTATCTTGATATAGAAATTTATGAGCAGGAGCTTCGGGTATCATGTGAGAAAAAAAAATCATAATCACAATTTGAATTACAGAAGAGATCTTCTGCAAGACCATATCAAAAGAACTAACATACTTATTAAATAACAACTTTTTTTTTAATTCTCAACATCAATTTCTGTAAAAGCCCACTCGAAATGGCTGGTCAGGCCTGTCCTATTTCTTCCCGCCACGCAATGTCCAAACGTTGCCACTGTCAGCAGTAGGGGCTGACCTGTTGGACTGGTTTTATCAACCAGCTGTGTAGTCCTGACTGTCTTCCCGTCACCTGGCGGAACGTGAAGCCAGTGCGCTGTGTTGCTGTGTCCACTGACGTCACGGCCTGAAGTCCCCTCCACTGCCCGAAGGTTGACCGTACATCTCTCTTGATGACGTCAGAGGACACCAGGAATGCAAGGAGTCTTCAGCCAATCCGCTCTGCCGCTGGGAGCTGACTGACGTCACGGCATTGTCATTGGCAGGGGACTGCACTCTGCAATTCTGCTTCACGTTGTCCTGATCTCCCTTGTCTGGTAACTGAGAGGTTGTTATCTAGGCGCCGTGTACCCCTGGTGTCACCACTTTGTTGCCATTGGTGCATAACTCTTTGGGTCGGGAGCTTTGGTGCCTACCACCAATTTCCCACTTCTAACATTCTCGCTCTTGCCCCCTATACTGGCCTATGAGATAGTGGGATTTTGTACGTGAATGAAGTCGCTAGTGATTCGAACATCTTTTTGTTCTATTTAATGTCGAAAATCACGAAAGTCAAAGTAGTCATTGCATCTCTCCATCGAGAAAATTGTATATCTGTAGGTCGTGGTTGTCCTTGCTTGCTGTATCCAATTTGTTGAGCTCTAACAATGCTGTCAGGTAACCAGATCCTATTGTCTTTCTCTATACTCTTCAATTTGTCGAGTACATTGAATACATGTGTGTCATTCTGATTAATGTGGGAGATAACAAACATGCGAAGATTTTTCTATTCTGGGATATTCTCAGTTTCACACTTAAGATGTGAACATCCTGTTTTTTATCCCCTTTGTATTGAAACATATTTCCTTTCGGTTTCTTTACTATTAAGAAAATTTCGTTTTCTTCTAATTATATTTCTTTGTATCTGAAATGAACTAACCAAAAGGAGTCAGACAGAGAAAGGAGGAGAGATCAAAACAAAACAGAGAGAGAGAGAGAGAGAGAGAGAGAGAGAGAGAGAGCCGAGAGAGAGAGAGAGAGAGAGAGAGAGAGAGAGCTTTCTCCTAACGCATTTTTTTTTCCAGGTACACAAATACTTTATGCTGGAACGTGGTGCCGTCGTTTTCTTCTTGACCGACCAGATGATTTCTTATGCACCGGCAGAAAAATGGTGTTTTATTTTGGGGGGGAAACATATTCCACGAGAGTCCCTGTGATGCACTGATGCAGGGATTTGTGTGTGAAGACCCTTCTTCCTCAGATCATGACCGTAATCCTGAACCTGTCACACTGCCTGTCCTTATCAACACGACTGTGTCTGATGCTCATCTGGAAATCTGCCCCATGCAGCACCTGACTCACCAACTACTGGCCTGTGACGTGAACAGTCAGTGCAGGGGACTGGAGAACACTGAGGCATGGCACAGGGCGACTTGCAGTATGCCCCAGGGACTGGCACGGCCCTATTTTTATTGTGATACATCAGGAGAGTTTGTGCCATACAGTCTGGTGTGTGATTTTCAACGGGATTGTCTTGGATGGGCGTGACGAAAACTTCTGTGAACGTCCCCATGTGCGAGAAGGAAATGATAGACTGTGGACACAGACAGGTGCGTATTATGTTTCCAAGGACTCTGAATCCCTCGTTACGGTTTGTTTCTATAAATTCTGGTTGGTCAGTGCATGTTACAGATGGTGAGCAGGTTGTGATTTTTGCTGTCTGACTCTCACTGAAGAAGTGTTTTTATGCGTGTACGTCCTTTTTCCCTACACACACCAACACTTTACGAACACAGAACTAGAGACCAGAAAAACGCAATTCATCTCCCGACGTAGAACAGAGCCGCTCACAGAAGTAGTTCCAGGGACTCCCACACAACAGAAGAAAAACACGTCGTCTATTAGCCCCTTGGTCAGCCTCTCACACTCCTGGAGAGGCTGGACACGGGCTGCACCCTACACCCGGTTGGCAGTCAGCTCTAGGTCCGGACACGGGCTTCACCGACACCTGGGGAACTGATAAGTACCTTGATTATCTAGCCTACTTCCTACATATTTATCGTTTTTGTTTGTCATTAGCAGTCACTCTTCACATAATACATTTCAACTGCAAATTGGGATTGAAATACCCATAAAAAATGTGCCAAGTTTCATTACAGTGGGTACATTACGATGCAAATTTTCGCGATTAACACCATTATGGTTACATTGTAGGAGAGGAATTCCACATGGAACCCTTGTCCAAGAACCAATAATACAATGATTCCATACAAAGGAACGAAATTCCGTTGGCCTTTTTGTATTTAAAAAAAAATCACATTCTCATCACTAGACATGTCCATCATATATCAAGGAACGATTTCCGTTCGTCCCTTTTTTGCAAGAAAAAAAACAACATTTTTTTTTTTATCTTTTCACAACAGGAATCAATACATTATCGAGAATTCATGCACAGTAATTTTCATTGCTCATTTCCAGAGCTCCCTATACGCTCACATCAATATGAATATTTTAGGGGAAAAGATAAACAACACTTTTTTTTTAATAATACTTTGATTTTGACCATATTACTTTTTTCATCAATCACAGATAAGTATGCATATTTTTTTCCCATCTACTCACTCCATTCTTATCCACTTCTCGACTCACATTCACTCACTATAACTTCCTATCTATTGACACCCTACGTCTCGTCCAAATCACAAGAGAACATCAAGGGGACAGTTAGATATTTCAGGCCTTTACTAAGAGTTGGAAAGTTCCAACCACCCGTAGGTAAAAAAAAACAACTTCATTAGTACAAACCCTAACTGTTAACTATTGGAACATACCTGACTACCAGCGAGCACCTGCCTTCAGTCTTCCTTCGGCTCTTCTGGAAACGTTGCTCGGCCGGTAGCTCTTTGGAGACCTGAAGGGAATCCTCGCTCACTCGACTTACACAAAACACAGGTGAACAGCTGTCAGGTTAACAGCTCAACCAGTTTTCAGGTGTACCTGTTCCGATTCCAACCTGTCCCCGAAATTGGGGATCAGACAAAATACGGTCCGCCACAGTGCACCACAAAGATATGCAAACATGGCTCTTGATTCTGAATCTTTACATTTTAGTTCTATGCTTCATCATCTTCTATGAACTGTACTCCTCCTGCTACCTTGACTTCGTAGACTTAGCTCAGTTTTCGCCGCTTCCTCACTCAAATGCCCTGAAGACTGTAATCTGTGCTTTCGTCCTGTCTCGGCTGACTATTGTAACTCCCTCCTTGCCGGTTGTCCCTTAACGCTCATCTCTAAACTTCGGAAAAGTTCAGAACAATGCCGCCCGTCTGATCTCCCGCTCCTCTATATCTGATCACGTATCACCAATTCTGTTCATCCTTACACTGGCTCCCAGTTCAGTCTCGCATTAATGTTAAAGTTTCTCCTCCTGGTTTTCAAATCACTGAGTGATCTGGCTCCCTCCTACCTCTCTGACCTCCTCCATTCTCTATGTGTCCGTCTCGCAACTTACGCTCATCCACCGATTCTCGTCTGCTTCGGCTTCCTCCGCTCGCCTGAAAACTTCAGGCCAACGATCTTTCTCTTACCAGGCACCTGCTCTGTGGGAATAGTCTCCCTTCTTCTCTGCATAACATGGACTCGTTAGAGACTTTTAAAACCTCCTTAAAACCACAGTCTTTTCCCTGGGGACTGATCAATGATATCCAATTACTATTGTGCGCATGTTTGCTGAGGTTGAAACGTGCTCGTCTGTCTTGTCTGTGTGATTTTTTCCCCCCGGCGATGTGTGTGTGTGTGTGTGTGTGTGTGCGTGTGTGTGTGTGTGTGTGTGTGTGTGTGTGTGTGTGTGTGTGTGTGTGTGTGTGTGTGTGGCGTGTGTGGTGGCGTATGTGTGTGTGTGTGTGTGTGTGTGTGTGTGTGTGGTGTGTGTGTGTGTGTGTGTGTTTGTTGGTGTGTGTGGGTGTGTGTGTGTGTGTGTGGTGTGTGTGTGTGTGTGGCGCGCGAGCGTGTGTGGGTGTGTGTGTTTGCCCCGCGCTTTGAATTAGAATTATAATTTTATCATGTTTTTTCTGTAATAGGGCGCTTTGGGCTCTCGCGAGGTAAAGCGCTCTATAAATATCCTTTTGACATTACATTACAACTGTAAGAGTAATCTTCTCCCACAACCGTTTTTGGCATGACCCAGGAGCACATCTGTCTGCTTCTTGTTCCTCCATGCCAGGACAAACACTAAATAATAACCAAAGCAGGCAAGGAGGTTTTTTTGTTTGTTTGTTTTTTTTTTAATTTCGGCCTAAAGTGGATTTGCAAGG
>JADBJO010025227.1:0-24060 GCA_016801955.1 Conus betulinus
CTTTGCACTAGCCAAGTGTGTGTGTGAAGGGCTTCTGTGAACACAGAAAGTGGATGAACGAGAGAGTCACTGGAAGCGCCAACCTGCAAACAGTAGGAGTTTAATGTTTGCACGCATGCTAAGACTTCTCTGCTGGTGATCACCTTTGCAGGTTCGCCACAGTCATCATTGTCGTCAGACTCTGCCTCATAGGTGACTGTGTGCTGTTGATGATGATGTTGATGGGGCGGTGAGTGGGATGTCATCACTTGATGTCTGAAGATTGGCATCCACGTTGAAATAGTCTTCATCATGAATTATGTCCATTTTCTCTTTCAGAGACAGCGCTTTTGGTTTTCGCTTCTCCATTTTGAAAGTGACGTAGCCCCGACCTGGCTCTCGATAGGGAGTCACGGCCCTTTATGACCTTCGAACTCTCTATTTTTCATGACGAAAGGAAAATTCTGGAATTTGGCTTGGTTGCGTAGAAGCTAGAAAGTGATGCAATCAATAAAAAATATGACATCGTATGGGACGTTTTTGAAAACATAGGCGCATGACGCGAAGACAGACAAGTCGAGAGGCCTTACGCTATACCGTTGGACCCATGAAAAATCTATTTTAGAAGAGGGGAAAAATGTTCCTGTGACAAGTCAGAGCTATTAGGTAGGTTGTAATATCATTATATTTACAGTTCAAACTCTAATAAGCGAAACCGCCAGGGGGATTTTTGTTCGATTATTAGATGTTTTTGTTGATTTACCGAGAGACCAGTGGAAAATTGTGTGTATGTGACGTCGTATGTTCCGTATGTTTAGGTCATGTGACGTCGGATACAAGAAAGTTTTTTTTTTTTTTTTTTTTTTTTTTCTTATTTTTAATGGTTTCGCTTATCCGCGTTTTCATTTGATTTACCGAGACCAACAGAAAATTCTGTAATGTGACGTCGTATGTTCCGATTCAAGTTTCGCTTATCCGAGTGTGCAGAGACAAATAGGTTTCCTTAACCGAAGTTTTCCTTATCAGAGTTTTCCTTATCCGATGTAAAATTAGTCATACAAAGAACAGTTTTCGGCCGGGAATAAAAAATTAGTTTCCCTTATCAGAAGTTTCCCTTAAGCGAGTTTATCTTAAACAGCATCGTTCCGTATTCCTCAATTTTTTCAAAAGAGGTTCTTTGTAAGAGAGAAAATCCTTCATGTAAGCTCAAGGGAATATGAATAGTAGCCGTATTGTCAGAATTGTTTGCACCTGCTCGAGCAATCCTGTCAGCCCATTCATTTCCGATATGAAGCAATGGGAAGGAACCCAACAAAAATTAACTGTTTATACCTCTTGACATAAGGTTGTGAATAAGTATATTAATTTCTGATATGATTTCAGCACGATTTTTTGAATTTGCTGATTCTAAAGCTTGAAGAACAGACTTAGAATCTACACAGAAGAGAATACCATAAAAGTCAAATGATAAATCTTTTATGTACTCTACGTGCCATTAATATTGCTATTAGTTTCGGCTGTAAAAATAGACAGATTTGCCCCAAGATGAAAGGACTTCTCAATTTTTAAAAATGGAATGACAAAGCCACAACCAGCATTATTGTTTAATGAAGACCCATCAGTATAGACTTTTACGAAGTGACGATAACAATCATTGATATGTGATTTTGCTTCGCAAGCTAGAATATTGTTATCAGTTTTAGATATTGTAGTATAGTTATAATGAAATTTTGGTTTGAAGAGCTCCCAGTTTGGGACGGGACTTATGGGAAAACGCACAGCAAGCTTTTTTATGATTGATACCTGAATTTGTCAACAAGTGAGAAGAATATGTTAATATCGTTTCAGTGGCCCGAATGTTTTTAGCGCGTTTAGGAAAGTCTACATCAGACCTCATATCCAGTTCCGTTTTGGTTAGCACTTTGAACAGTTGAGCAGCGAAGAATGTACTTAGCGCATGCTAGTTCACGATGGTCATCAAGAGGTGAGACACCAGCTTCATGGTATGGTCATCAAGAGGTAAGACACCCAGCTTCATGGTCTGTTAATTACATTAGAAGAATATATCAAAACGAGTTAGACAACATTGCGAACTTCATGTCTGATAATGGCTTATGCCCTGTCGGCTGAAAAATCCCCGTATGATGTTATTTGATGCAGGTGGGTCTGCTCACAATACTGCTAACTTCAAAGTACATAATACTACATTGAGCTATACTTCTGAGATTAAATTCCTTGGTGTGCATCTTATGTCAAATCTTTCTTGGAATTTTCACTTGGAACATACAATAAATCAAGCTGTGTGTGTGTGTGTGTGTGTGTGTGTGGTGTGTTGTGTGTGTGTGTTTGCCAAACTGCGCATGCTGTAGTTTCATTATGATTTTGTATACAAAGTTTGTGTCCCGGTCTGACCACCAGCTGTGTGAGATGGACACAATCTCACTGTACATGGCCTCGAGTGCCTCAACATTTACAGGTGTAGTAAAGCCATACCTCCGAGATGTGTTTTCATGGAGAATGGGATCATTGGTTTTTAGGCGAGGTTTGCATGTAACGCAAAGCAGAATGTCCGCCAACAGGCCTGTCCAGCAAACCACGGGACACCATCCTTTGTTCAGACTGTGCACCACGCAAACTTTGCGACATTTTCAGACTGTGCACCACGCAAAACTTTGCGACAAACGCACACCAGCCTTTTCACAACAGAGTACACAGGTAAGGGATTTCTCGGGCTCTGTTCAAAAACATATCGCTGCTTTGGGGGGAGGGAGGGGGTAAGCTCAGTTCAAAGGCCTTAACAAGCGTCAAACATACTTAGCAAAGACACCTACAAACAAGTGCTAGAGACACCAAAGACATCTACAAACAAGTGCTAGAGACATCAAAGACATCTACAAACAAGTATTAGAGGCACCAAAGACACCTTCGAACAAGTGTTAGATACACAAAAGACAGACACAAGTATTAGATACATAAAGACACCTACAAAACAGTATTAGATACACAAAAGACACCTACAAACAACTATTGGATACACCAAAGACACCTACAAACAAGTATTAGAGACGCAAGGACGTGGAGGGGTGTGAATCAGGGCTTTCGTCACAGACGGTAAAGCCATGTTTACCTACTCACAACAGAGGACATCCTCTCTCTCTCTTCTACATCAAACGTGGTGTGTGTGCCGACGGCATTTCTACCCGGGCCAACGCCTGTATAAAGTTTCTGCTGTCTTCACTGTGACGGATGTTTTCTGTGATAGCGCCTTTGTGATCTGGGCTGTTTCTTTTCAGCGCTGTGATATTCTGTAAAATGTGTTTGTATTATTTTCATATCGCAGCGCTTTCAATACCTTGTCCTTAATGTGGCTTCCAACTTTTTCGTTGGGAACGGTCCTAAGCCCGTGTAAACACAGAAGGGGACATGTACAGAGAAAGACAGACAGACAGAGAGAGAGAGCGAGAGAGAGAGAGAGAGAGAGAGAGAAAGAAACAAACATCTGCTAAGCCCTGGCGCAAGGCAAACTTCTTTGTGAGTGTGTGTGCGTGCGTGCGTGCATGCGTTGTCAGTACAACACTATGTTTAATCTGACAGTAAATGTTTTCAGTCAGTCAGCGTGCGTGCGTGCGTGCGTGTGTGTCTGCGTGCGTGCGTGGTGCGTGCGTGTGTGTGTGTATGTGTGTGTGTGTGTGTGTATTGGTGCTGGAAGAGCGAATGAACTGTTCGAATGTGGCGCGTTCCGTTCAAGATCGATCGTCACTGAATGAACTTTTTGAATAAGGCGCGTGCCCAGCATGATCCGATGTATTCTTTCGACGCAATGCAAAGGCCATACGAAATATGGCCCTCCGGGGTTGCAACCTTGTGGTCGGAGGGCTTGCGCGGTCCCGTGATCCCTTGGGTTTTGCTTTTTAAAGAGATGTGTGAAAGTTTTTTTTTTTTTTTTTTTTTTTTTTTTTTTTAGATGACTAGCGAGTTGATTTTAACGTGGTGACAACCCTGATGTGGCCCTTTGCGGTTGGCTGGGCTATAAGCAAGATTATCTCATCTTAAATTATTTTTCTGTGGTCTTCTTAAGATACGCCGCGTTTGCCGTGCGGTGCGACCTGTGAGGGAGGGGAATGAGATCCTGGTGATTGAGAGGGCAACACATCATTTTTGGCTCAAACCTCTCCTAGACAGGTGGTACACTCTGGCCTAGGTGTATTAATCGGCTCCCCCTTCATGGGGCTGGGTCAAGACAGGCAGTTCTCCGGCTGGCCAAGTTAACCCCTGCAGTGCTCGGCTCTCTGTTCCCGGGAGTTGAACATCATCGCGGGGGATAGGGTTAGTGGCGTTCTGTTTGTCATATATCTCTCCTGAAACCTGGAAGGGGTCAAGACAGTGACTTCTTGGCCCTGGCCCCTTAGTTGGACTCCATGGAGGGTGGGTAAGGGAGAGACGAAATTTATACAGTCAGATCATGGCTTCATCCAAAATCATTCCCCCCATAAAGAAAAAGAAGGCAGTGGATCCTGTTTCCAGACATTTGGATTCAGACAGTGACTCTGATATAGAGACGAGAGAGAGGACAGGTTTGGGGCTTCCTGGGCTTGTGATACAAGAGACAGAGCAGGAAAAGCCTACTTCCGCTCTGAGTCCTTTTGCAATTCAGAAGGGCTTCCAAGGGATAGCAGGCGACCCTTTGTCGGTAAAGAGGCTACGAAACAGCTCGTTCCTTGTTCAGTGCAAGTCAAAGAAGCAATCAGAACAGCTGCTGAGGGCAACAACGCTCGTGGACAGGGAAATCCGGGTGACTGCCCATTAGCAGTTGATTCGTCCAAAGGAGTTATTCGGTGCCCGGATTTGAAAGGTGTCTCAGAAGCGGAGATCAAGACAAAACTTGCATACCAAGGTATTGACAGAGGTGCATAGGGTGACAGTCCGTAAAGGTGCAGAAAGAGTGCTCACCAACACCCTCTTTCTGACATTCTGCAACCCTTTGTTACCTCCGGTCATTAAAGTAGGATACTTGAATGTCCGTGTCCAACTTTATGTTCCATCCCCGGTGCGGTGTTTCAAATGCCAGAAGTTTGGACACGTCAGAGACCGCTGTTCTGGGGAGGAGTTATGTGGTGTTTGTTGCAAGGCAACCCATGATGGGCCGTGTTAAGACCCGGCTCATTGTGCGAACTGTGGTGGCGACCAACCCCCCTCCTCTTCACGCAACTGCCCTGTTTGATCCAGGAGTCCACCATCCAAAGAATAAAAACCGAAAAGAAAATCTCCTTTGAGGCGCGCAAACAGGTTGTTGGTAGTCAGACGTCAACAGTGTCTTCATATGCTTCGGCTGTGAAGACAGTTTCAACCCGCTCAGTCTGCTGCCAGACTGATGAATTTATTTTCACCAAAATATTGCAAGGGAAAATGTTAAACTCTGGTGGAAACAAATCCACCACCCTCCAATCCAAAGTGGGTGCCCCTGGTGGGGGCAATAAATCCACCACCCTTCAGACTGCCAGCAGTCTACTCCATCTGCTGCTGGGCAGAATAAAAAGCCAGCCCTCCCGCCTAGAACTCTACTGAGCGGTGCCCGTGCGGGCAAGGGAGTAGCACCTAGTGTGGAGATAGTGGAGATAAAGAAGAAACCTCCACCGTCTCCAAAACTCAAGCCGTCTTCACCTGTGGCAAGTCTGCCGACAGGTCTGGAGACCAAAACAATGCAGTGCAACTGAACAACAAATACGCTCCATTGGATGCAGACGATGATTCGGAGCTGAACTGATTTCTCTCCTATTCGTCCTCTGCACCATGGACAGTAAAAAGTTCATTGGAATATTCGTTTTAAACTCAGACTTTGAGGAGCTGCAGCTTCTGTGTCAAACGATAAAACCTTACGTCGTAGATCTTCAGAAAACAACATTCAAGGCCAGAAGACCTTCACTCTTTCTGGCTTTAATACTCTTTCCAAGCCCGCACCAACCATCCACATTGGGACTATCGGGAGGTGTTGCCCTTCTTATACACAAAACTTTGTTGTTTAGTCCTGTCACTCTGACTACCCCCCTTCAGGCTGTAGCTGCCAGTCACTCTCCATAAAACTGTTACAATTTGCTCACTATATCTGCCACCTTCTGTCCCGGCCTGTGCCCATCGTCCACATAGCGCAGGCCTCCAACGGTGGTACAGGACTGCTCTAAAGGCAGGTGAAGACAGTGCTTCTCTCTGGGTCCTCCCCAGCACCTTCGGGTGTTTCTTTTTCTTTTCTGCTCACTATATCTGCCACCACCTTCTGTCCCGGTTTGTCGTCTGGAACTTGTCAGTCGGATTGGAGAACGTCCTCGACCTTTTTTTGCTGTTTGAGCGATTTCAATGGACACGATCCTCTTTGGGGTAGAGTTAATTCGTCATCCAGAGGTCTGCTTTTTGAAGATGTCCTCTCAGATTTTGATTTGTGTTGTCTGAACGATGGATCTCCAACTTGCCTCCATTCTTCCTCAGGGCTCACTTTCGTGTTTAGATTTGTCGATATGTGACCCTTGGCTGGTCCTGGACTGTGAGTGTGGTCTGTCCACTGTGCTCGGTCATTCCTTGCCAATTCATTTCATTTATCCATCTTGTGTTCCCATCAATTTCATGCAGAAATGGTACATTTTACAAATTCAACAAAAACTCTTTAGTCTTTATACTCAACAGCTCAGCAACTTATTATATAAGTAAATTACACCAAAAGGCACCAGAATTGAAAGATTTATGCGGGTTTTTAGCATACAAAAAAAGTAAGACTTTATCTAAATTTCAACTTCATTTTACTCAAGACAGGCAATTTCCAGATGTCCGGGTTTTTTTTTTTTGTTTTGTTTTTGTTTACCAAAACTGTCACTTTCTGTTTATCCAGTAGTATCGTTTGATTGTCAAGACACTTTGATCAGCTGCCTGTAATGATTCAGGTCAAGCCCAGTTATGGTCATGGTTACAATGCTGCAATCACATTGTTTACATATCTCTTACGTTGTGCTATTCTGTTGTGTTAGCCCTCTCTCTCTCTCTCTCATCCTTCTCTCTCTCTCTCCTCTCTCTCTCTCTCTCTCTCTCTCTCTTCATGCCAGCACGCCTGGAAGGAAACGCGCGCACGTGTGTGTGTGTGTGTGTGTGTGTGTGTGTGTGTGTGTGTGTGTGCTTGATTGTCCGCAAAGATGAAAGTCAAAATGTTTTTTATTTTCACGAATCTGCTCGAGACCAAAGATTGTCTTTAAGTTTGAATATATCGTAGCTAAGACTGTTACTTTTGTGCCTTCTGTCGTTTTTCAATGATTATATTCAGAGTGTAAATGAATGGGTTTGAGTGCTGAATTCAGAGGCAGCACCAAAATGGCCATAGCCACATTGACCTCCCCTGAGATAGGAATGTGAGAGAGATGCTAGCAGACCACACAGACCAATAGGAAACCAGCACAGAAAGTCAGACATGGCAATGGACAGAATTCGTCTGGCAATGATGAGTTCTTTGGACTTGCCACTTCCACCACTCTTGTTTTGGAGCTGTGTTCTTGGTTCAGACATAGAATTGGACCTAACAGACCAAAAGATCAGCGACTGTCCCGCAGCGATCAGCAGAAAGAGAGAATCAGATTGCAGACAATCATGACGCTGAAGGATAAAGTGTGTCCATCAAAGTCAGCTCTGGTGACGGGAAGAGGGATGCAAATGGCCTGTCTGGCGGTAGTATTCCCAGCGTGACGTCACAGGAAGCAGAGGTTGTTAACAGCCAGAGAAATCCAAGGAACCAAATGACGGCACAGGCTATGTGGGCTGAGGTGGCTCTGAAACGGATCTGACTGAAAAGGAAACGAAGCACCAGAAATCGATCCAAGGTGATGAGGAAAATGATGAAAGCAGACACCTCTGATGATAAGAAAGACAAAAATCCTGCAACACTGCAAACAGCACTTCTTTTCCACTCACTCTCTTTCCAGAGATAAACGCCTGCATAAAATCGGTCTGCCATTCCAATGAAAGCCCAGTACACTCCCATTAAAAAATCAGAAAAACACAGATGAAAGGACAAAAACAGCAAAGCCTGTCTTGATTCTGTCAGATGAACAGTAAGACCGATAAATTAAGGTACATAGATTTCCCCCCCAAAATTCCAAGCACACCAGTGACTGTAATAGCAAATCGGTATGTACCAGATTTCAGCAAGTCATTGCAGGAGGGAGATTTCGTCAGGTGGAGTCAGGCATTTACCCTGAAACCTGTCAGGTAAAACTGCAGAACAGCATAATTTGAAGCTGGTAGCTAAAATATGCACAAGATGTTTCATCTCTTTCATGAATTTAGGAGCGAAATCATCCAAAGTGTTCCCCCGAAGGTCTAAAAACACGAAGGTTAACAAAAACATCCTGCCCATCCAGTGATTGGATTCTGCATTGGGACACATCTAGATGGCGCCAAGTTTTGGCAGCACAGATGACAACACTCCCATACTAAAAGAGTTCATCTGGATTCGTGAGAGATTTAAGATAATGAGTGATGGCATCGTGTACACTGGTTGACTATCAGACAGAGTGGTAGATATGGATTACCCGCCAGACTCAATCTTCGTAAATGTTTCATCTGTGTAAAGTGACTGAAGTTGACTTTTTGGTCAAGTCATTGTCACCTAAATCCAAACTGTGAAGATTTGGTAAGGTGAAATCTGTTAAATTGGCCCAACCACAGGCCTGACACGCAGGTAGATCAACATGAAACTGTTCATGATGTCATTTTGAGGGAGCCCACTTCCTCTGGCATCCAGGTAGCGCAGCTGAGGGAAAGAGCTGACGTAGAGTGTGTGAGAGCATACGAAGGCCAGGCCAGAACAAGAACATGGCTCGGGACACGTCATATCACACATCATTTCATCATCATTCTGTGGACATTGTGCATAACCATCACACAGGTGATTCACGTGTACGCAAGGTGTTTTGCTACTTTCGTGACATCGGTAAAACCCTTGACAGGTGTCCATTTGCACAGCCAGCTTCATCTTCGTGACCTGGACAATCGTTGATACCGTTTACACCTGACATAGACAGGTAGACAGTAACCGTCATCAGGACACTGGAAGTGGCTGTCAGGACACTGTGCGTTGCCTGCTGG
Source organism: Conus betulinus (assembly GCA_016801955.1). NCBI lineage: Eukaryota > Metazoa > Mollusca > Gastropoda > Neogastropoda > Conidae > Conus > Conus betulinus. Next base: position 9,100 of record JADBJO010025227.1, read on the forward strand.
TAGAGGTATTACAGGAGCTCTCGTTTTCTCCATAAACGAGATTTATAGCAGCTGGGGGCTTCACAGACTGTCGAAATTGTCTCTGACCGTCGTCATGTTTGGGTAAGTTTTCCAACACTAAAAAAAAACAAACCGCATTGCATTACTCACTGCTCCTGCTGATATGAACATGGTCTTATTCACTATTTAGTGGTTAGAAGTACAAATGCAAAACATAGCAAACACTCTAACATGCCAATTTTGGTAGCGAGAGAGACGGAGAGCGTGATGGGGGGGGGGAGGGGTGTTTTATGGTGACTTTGCTGCTAATCGTGTCATTTTGGTATTTGTATCCCAACAAATACCATTAACATCAAGCAGTGATGTGAAGAACCTGTATTCAAGGTATAAATCCGAATCTAAATCTAGAGTTGTTTTTTTTTTTTTCAAAATCCTAAAAGATATTTTCTTAACCATAATTCTACAATTAGCGTACCTAGCAGATCAAATAGTAAGACCTTCTTTGAGTCTCCAGTTTAAAAGCTTAATGCTTTATAAAATTTAGCATTCGGTGAGAAGAATTTTTACTGAGCCGTTTATCACATGGCATACACCTAGAATTTTCTCCATCTCAGTAGTAAAGAATATGTACAACTTGTGATCAGTCTGTAGGTTGCATGACAGTTTTCCTTTTTCAAATTTAGTTTTCTGAGAGAGAGAGAGAGAGAGAGAGAGAGACGGGGAAAGTTTGAAATCTGGATTTGAATTAGTTTAATGGATGTATGTGTTCCATTCCTCCTGTCAGCTGTCTTTAAGATTCCTCTGTTGCTTTTTTTAATCTTCATAAAACCAGACATTTTCAAGTTTATTTCAATGTGGCATTGCATGGCAAGTGTGTCTGCTGTTTTGTTTTCTGTAATGCAACTATAGCCAAGAATCCAAGCAGAGGCATATCGTCAGGTATGATGTAAGAGGCACAGGCAGTTTCACACACATCCAAAGCAGAGGATGACTTAGGTTACGGTTTAAATTGTCTTCATTTGCAGGTCTTCATTAGACAAGAAGAGAAAAAAGTCTTCCATGTTGAATTTGATAATATTTTTCAATGCTGCAGGAAAAGTAGTATGGAACTGGCATGTTACAAAACAGAAAGAGAAGAAAAGAAAAGAAAGGAAGGCAGAAGAAATATTTGTTTTTCTGTCTGGTTCGAATCGTTCATTTCAGTTGTTCTTGAAGGTTGGAAGGCTTTGATACAGTTTTCTGCACGATAAAGATATGCGAACTGATTATACTTCACTTGTAACATTCTGACACGCAAGAAATGAAAAAAAGGGGGGTGGTAGGGGTGGGGTTGGGGGGTAAATGTCTGAAACATTATGATTATCTGGAATTATTCTAATGTCAGTATCTATATATTCAAATCTTAAGAATTGTAAGAAACGGTCTTGAGTGAAATTTGCGTATTATCAGACAAGGATTGGCTTACACACATGGATGCAATAGTGTTTGCAGCTCCTTGTGTCCTTTCTAAACGCGGAAAAAGTTCGTGATCTGCATGTGGGAATTCTTCCGTCGTCTCTGCTCCTCGTAAGAATGGTTATGACAAAGCCTCACGGAATATGTGATCAATTCTTTTTGCAATAAGAGAGCTGGACTGAAACCAAGTGTAAACTCTAGCATCAGGAGAATGAAATGTTCTGCATGTATCTTTTCAGTCATTGGATGTTAATCAATCCAGAATAGCTTATCTTTTCAGTGTGGGTGAATTATCTCCCGCATTATTGTCAATGGGGGTTTGCTGTATTAAAATCTCACATAATCCTCAGATAATCACAAACTTGTCCTAGGTAGTACTCTACTGAGCTGATTTTCAGATGCTTGTAAATCCCTTGAGTTAGGTGAATAGCAATTAGATGTGACGTTAGTGGGTTTTTTTTTCCCCAGATAACATTTATTAGAAGCATGGCTTGGATGAGTTTCTATTTGCGTTTTGTTTATTATTTATGAGATTGATAAGGTCATTACCTCTATATGTGCCTGGACTGTACTAGGCTTTTCCAAGCCATCCTGCATGTCTATTTTATATCTCCTGTTACATACCTGTAGAATGAAATAGCTAGGTTTCATTTTATGACAAACTTAAATGTTGTCTTCTTTCTGATTTATTTCTATTTAAGTGTACCTATGCACATGCTGTTATTCATCGGATGACAAGGGACTGTAAAGATCAGTGTGCCATAATCGACAATCCCTGTTATTCATCAGATGACAAGGGACTGTAAGATCAGTGTGCCATAATCGACAATCCCTGTTATTTCATCAGATGACAAGGGACTGTAAAGATCAGTGTGCCATAATCGACAATCCTTGTTATTCATCAGATGACAAGGGACTGTAAAGATCAGTGTGCCATAATCGACAATCCTTGTTATTCATCAGATGACAAGGGACTGTAAAGATCAGTGTGCCATAATCGACAATCCCTGATATTCATCAGATGACAAGGGACTGTAAAGATCAGTGTGCCATAATCGACAATCCCTGTTATTCATCAGATGACAAGGGACTGTAAAGATCAGTGTGCCATAATCGACAATCCTTGTTATTCATCAGATGACAAGGGACTGTAAAGATCAGTGTGCCATAATCGACAATCCTTAACACAAAGCCATAAGTGGAAGGGGCGAGGTCCGTGTGGTTAGCAAGTGCGTGCGTCAGGTTCCCTCTGCCAGCCCTCATTCTTCATCTTCTCCCTTTTCACCCTCAGGCATCACTGTCGGCCGTTTGGCTTCGTGATCATCAGAGGGGATTTCCTTCTTTTCCTCTTCATCCATCCCCAAACCCGCTGCGCTGTGACACGCGTGCTATGTGGTGGCACCGTCCCTCTTTCCTTATATTGTGTTCCGTGTTCCGGAAACACACCAGCACTATTTCGGATTGGTGCGGTGGTACCACCTCGCTCGTACTGCCTACGGTTGCACACCAAAAAATTAATGAGCCAAGGCCGTGCTTAATCAAGGAGCCGAGTATTAATAGGCAGGCACGATTAGATTGTTTTTGAGAGTTTTTAGTGATTTGATTTATGTATTTTCTTTCATATACCCGTCAAGGTAAGCCTACGTGCCAGATGGTTCAAACAGACAGATCAAAAGGAATGGGACTATCTGTGTGTGTGTGTGTGTGTGTTTGTGTGTTTGTGTTGTGTTGTGTTGTGTTGTGTTGTGTTGTGTGTGTGTGTGTGTGTGTGCATTCATACATACATATATATATATAAAATATGTGTGTGTGTGTGGTGTTGTGTGTGTGTGTGTTGCGTGTGTGTGTGTGTGTGATGTGTGCACTGAGCCTCTTAAAAGTTTATCCAGAGACACAATAACTATTGAATTCAAACTGTGCCGGGAATCACAGGCATATAGACACACATCCCGAGCCAACACGTTGGCAGCGTTCTCCTCGGACATAGATTCCAAAGAGAAAACCAAGCAGGCATTCGGACGGCCCCAAACGGCACATTGACCAGGTTTCCCTGCAAACCTTGGGTTTGTAGGCAGGAAGCGAAAGACCACGGCGCAGGCGGTGCTGGGCAGACTGGTGTGTTTACTAAGTACGCTTCACCTTGTAATGTCAGGTTTGCTCATGTTCCTTTTGCCTGGAGCCCTCGAGTGATGAGCGCCCAACACTGTGTGAATAATGACAGAATTAAGTCAGAGTTACTTGGAGGAAAGACGATCAGTATGAATTGTTTCCAGTGTCATATGACGTTGGTGGCAGTAATCATATGCCCCACTCGTCACTCTAGAATGATCAGACGCATCCAGTTCGTCAACTCGGCAATACTCGTGGCTGAAAATCTCGACAGTTCCTCCCCCACGTTACTTGTCTGGTCCCCGACCCTTGACCCTGCTTCCTCGTGTATTACCGCCGGTGACCGGAGCGCGCGGCAACATGGAAGTCAGATAGGGGGACTCAGCGGCTTCAGGAATACCACGTGGTTTGTCTTCCTCTGTATGTCTCCAGGAGAGACTTTGGACTCGCCAGTCACAAGCAACGGCGACAAAGGAGACCCAGCTAGACGATCTGTATGCTAAAATGCTCACCTAAGTCTTGTCACAGTAGTGAGACCAACACGTCACAATATTTGTCTCATTCCCTAGATGGCTTGATGCCTGTTGAAACCCAAAAGTTTAGTCCTGACAGAATACTTGTCGCTGCTCAGAAAAAGTCAGTACTAAAACAGGCCGTCAAAAACTTTACTGAATTGATAATACTCTCCGTGCAAGTCTTTCAGAAAAAAAATCACACTAAATTTAGATCACTTAATTCCCATAAATCGCTCTCATCACAGAATCAAAATTGGAAAGAGCATACTGCTACACCCAGTGCAGTTGGGTATTACGAAGTGACAAGGTAGTCAAGGTGAAAGTGCATGTATGTGTGAAGGATTTCTATAACGTAGTTTAGTTGATTTCTTTGGATCTGCACATTCTGTGTGATCGTTTATCTGTAATGCAGATACTGTTTCATATTTTTGATTATTATTTGCAACAAACAATGTTAACTGTGGATACAACGATGATTGATTACATTTAAAGTCAAGATGACATCAACACGAAACATACTTCATATAATTCTGTAGTGCTCTCCACCACCAAGCGTTCAAAAACAGAATCTAGTCGCACCCCAAAAACAGCCTGTGGAAGAGATAGCAAGTCAAATAAGGAGAAAGCATTGAAATGAAATAACTTGCATAAGATGACAAATCCATTAAAATCATTATATAGAGAGTAATAAATGGGGGGGGGGGGGGGGGGGGGGGGGGGGGGGGGGGGGGGGGGGGGCGGTTAAATCATTTATATATGAGTATCCATTGAAGGATATTAGGGGAGGTCATCACGTGTTAATGGTCAGCTAGTCTGTTCAACTGTCCAATAACCCAAAGTCAGCTAGTCTGTTCACTGTCCAATAACCCAAAGTCAGCTAGTCTGTTTCAACTGTCCAATAACCCAAAGTCAGCTAGTCTGTTCAACTGTCCAATAACCCAAAAGTCAGCTAGTTGTTCAACTGTCCCATAACCCCAAATCAGCTAGTCTGTTCAGCTGCTAGTCTTGTCCAATCAACCCAAAGTCAGCCAGTCTGTTTCAACTGTCCAATAGGAATTGTGCAGAAACATCCTTTACTAGGATTTTCTAAGAGATGCAGTCTCTCACGGATTGACCGAACAAGAACATCTCACAATATTGACGCAACAAATCCGCCTAAACGTAGGCGAAAGCAGTTCTGATAAACATCAAAGCACACAACTTTGAAACTGAAGGGAAGAATGCAGCATCTGATGAGTGACGTTCACTAGGGATAAGTTGTTGTTATTGTTTTCAACGTGCGTGCGTGTGTGGTGTGTGTGTGTGCGTGTGCGTGTGTTTTTCTCTTTTGATGTTACAACCGATTGGGGGGAGGGGGAGGGGGAGAGTTGAAACTTAAGCTGTGAACAAGAGGAATCTTACCATAGTGGCTTGTTTACATAAACTTTTTTTTTCCACACAGCGAGTTTACCCACTCTTTCACAGCACCAAGCCATTTTTGAATAAAATGTTAATAATACGTAACTACTGGAAATCACTCTTTCTTCCACTATTTGAATTTCCACACATGGTCTTACCCCCCCCCCCCCCCCTGACCCCCCTACCCTGCCCCCCCCTCCCCCCTACCCTGCCCCCCCCCCCCCCCCCCCCCCAAACAAACAGTACTTTCCTCTTGCTACACGCTGTCCCAGCCAGTCACCAACACTCATGGTCAGCACAACTATCGTCCTCCTGCACAGTGGATGGACAGGATTCCAGCCCGGACCCCTTGAAGCGCAAGCAGGATACTGGCAGATTGTCTGGTCGGTTTCCAGCGTCTCTTAAGCTGCTCCGGTCACTTTTAGAAAAACGGTCATAAAAGCCCACCCGACTTTCGGTGCGGCCCTAATGTGGCCCACTTCAGGCCCTCACCGAGTCTGGCCTGCCGGGGAATCTGTGTGTGCGTGTGTGTATGTGTGTGTGTGAGTGTGTGTGTGTGTGTGCATTGTCTCTCTCTCTCTCTCTCTCTCCTTTTTGCGGTTTTTATTTTCAGTAAAGTGGAAGTTAAAATGAAATAAACGTTATTTTACTTTTTTGTGGGCATGTTGTTTGGCTGTAAAGGTGGGGGGCAGAGGAGGGGGGGGGGGAGGAGGCAATGATGTGACTTCCAGTTGTCCACGTGCGAGACCTCTCCATTTCGCTGCACACTGAAGCAGGATGTTTTGGTTGCTATGCGTGACAATGGTTATAAACCCAAAACTAAAGGAACCCTGTGACATCCCACGTCTTTGCTCCAAAACACATTGTATCCACCACTCTTAGCATCTACAGGCGCGCGTGTGTGTACAAGGGGTGGGGGAGGAGGAGATGTTTGGGCGGGGACAGATACTACACTGAACAAGGAAAAGGAACGAGTCCCACAAACCTGTGGCGGTCTTTCGATCACTGGGCGTTGAATGTACGCAAAAGTTTTTCATCACGCCGTTTGTACAATCCACACATGAATCACACACCAGACTGTAAGATAGGAATTCCTCGGAAGCGCCACAGTCAAAATATGGCAGCGTCAGTCCCGGGGAGACATCGCAATATTATAATACCATTCCTGAGTATTGCCCCAAAGTCCTTCTGCACCGACTTTCGGTGGTCACAAGCGAACATCCTGTGTGTCAGATGTTGCAAGGGACAGGTGACGAGGGAACAGGCCACACTGTCCGGTTTGAGGGCACAGGGAGTGTGATAGTGTTGTTGCTGCTGTGGCGGTCAACAGAGGACGTTACTTCACATAAGATGCCAACACCGATCATAGATAACCGTTTTCTTCTTATATTTGTAACCGTGGTGGCACCCCCACAGGATGAAACCTCAGATAAGCATTTTCATAATATTCTGTATCCAAGTAATAAGCCACAGTGCCACTGCTCCACTGGCAGGAGATTGCTGTACCTACGATTACAAACCAAAGCCTGTGATATCCATTTTGAGAAACACAAACAAACAGGGACAACAGTCCACATTCGGTAAAAAAGACACAGGCATTTTCATCATTTAAATTAACTTTGAACACCGTAAAGTTTAACGCAGATTGGCATAACTACAAAGAATTAACCGAAAATAAAGTAATATAAAAACGAAAATACATTATAAAAAAAACCATTAAACCCCCCCCCTCCCCCTATATATATATATATATATATAATTATTTCGATTTGTTTATATTGCTCTTTTTTCTGATTTTTTTTTTCTCCTTCCATCCCATGTTTAGCTATATCATCCCTACTTTTTCATTTGCAAAATGTTGAATTGTATGTACAGAAATTCGAAGAGAAAATGAATCTGTAATATTTTTCAAGTTAAAAAAAAGAAAAAATAAAAAAGGAAGAGAGAGGAAAAGAAAAGACAGTTTCATCACATCGGATTTGACTGAATTTTTAGTCAGATGAATCCATATCATATCCACGATATCCATTCGTTCCGGGAGGTGACGACCTGATTCCATTTTCTGTAGTTTCCAGACTGAGAGGCCAGGCTCCAGCCTCAAGGCAGCTAGCAAACCGAAAAGAAAACTCCCGATGCCACAGCTCTTTATATATGTAGCAATTACTTCCAATATGGACCTGAAAAAAAAAAAGAAAAAAAAAAAAAAGTTGGGCAACAAGCAACATGACCTTACCTTATCCATACCTGAAGCTCTGCTGTGCCAGCCTACCCTCAATGAATCGGTTACTGTTTACTGTTGGGTAGATACAAAGGGGAGGGTGGTGGTGGTTAAGCCGAACGAAAACCAGCACCACACATTATGGTTTGTTCTCACACTCGTCATTTCAAACAACTAACGTTCTTATCGCTTGATGACGGGACTCTCATTGAAACGACCGAAATAGAAAAAAAAGCAAATGATTCAATGAAAACGATTTAAGGGAAAATCAACATGAAAGGTGTGATAAATCGAACAGTTGCAAACGAATTTTTACTTACATTGGTGACGGATTTTTTTCTTTATATCATTTTTCTTCCCTTTTGAACAATCTGTGTGTACTAAGGTGTAATGCTTCAATGTTGAAACAGATAATGAATATATTTACACTGGTGAATTTTTTTTTGATGGTTTCCCTTCCTTTTTTAAACAATCTGCGTAAAACACTCTGTGAAAACTAAGGTGCAATGCATCTTCATGCTTCAACTGATATCGCTGAGTCGTTCACTGCACGCATACATCTTTCCACACTTGTGTCCTACAATAAGTAGAAATATGACCAAGAGCACTTCATTTTGTACAGTTAATGTCATGCCTCATGTTTGTAAACAGGGGATATTTTTTTACACTTCTTAAGAGTAAATGGGGCATATCGCGCGCGCGCGCGCGCGCGCGCGCGCGCGCGTGTGTGTGTGTGTGTGTGTGTGTGTGTTCATTTTGGGGGGAAAGGATACGTGGGTGGGAGTAGAGGGATGTTACTAGGACTGTTTCGCCTTCAATAAAACCAACTCATATAAAACCAGGTTTATTTGATGATAGCTTTAAATTTAGAATTTACAGGGAATGACACATCTACATGGAATTTGCACGTTCGTTTCTATGACTTTGGTAAACAACATTCACTTATATTAGGCCTTCAGTGATTCGATCGTGAAATCTAGGGGGGGGGGGGGGGGGGGGAGGAGGGTGACGAACATAAACTACAATCAAGAAACCACACAGAATGCTTGCTGGAGACTGAAACGTAGTATTGATTTCAGTAATCATCACCAGTGACTCATCCGAAAGCAAGATTTATAGAAAGACAATAAATGGACATTTGGACTTGTAGCCATGTTTCTCATGATTGCCCAGGCAAGATGACCTTCACCTAAAGATTGCAAACCACACATTAGGGAAAGGTAGACCTATATTTCAACACATAGTGACTGATGGTATAGTATGAGAATTCCCATGAAAAAGGATTTCATATCACCACTCGAAGTATTCTTTTTCATCTTCTTTTATTATATAAACAAAAAAAGAAAACTTCGTAAAAACTGTGAATATTTCAGTGAAACAGGCAGGCCTAAATAAAACTGAATTAGAAAGGTATTATGAAGAAAATTATCATTTGAAGTGAAAACTAATTATAATGATAATTATGGTAATAATGATGATGATAATGATAAGAAGACTGATGATGATGATGATGATGATGATGATGATCATAATGTGTTTATTAACATTTTCTAAATTAAAGCTTAAATTGTATGTGACTATTTCATCTCAGTCAAATGCAAGTGAACACTTGTGAGAACATTTTGCATGATGTGGCGTATCAAAGCAAGAAGCAATACTTGTAACTGGTAGCAATTTTTCTAAGAACTACAGTTTTGTGTTTCGAAAATATTTCTAAAACATTAATCTCATGTTTATTGTCCACGCCATTAAACACATCACTATGCAGGTGTTAGCTTAAAAATTACTTTGCTTTCCTATTTTTGTTTGTTCTGTGAGGAAAAAGAATGTTGAATCAGTTGATCTTATCAAACGGCTTCATGAATGCAATTATCAGTACACAATATGGCAGACGTATTTATAAGTAATTGCTGTAATATTGGGACGTTGGAGAAATTCTTGACGCTTCATCAAACATAGTTTTGATTGGCTGACAGCCCTAAATCTCTACACTGATAATACGCAAATGCAGGCAGATGAGCATTCACGTGTTAAATCAATTAGTAAAAAGTTGTGTGTTTTTTATTCGCTGCACTGTTCCCTTCGACGTTTATTTCCTGTTTAACAAACTTGACAAATGAACAATGAAGTAAAGTGAATAACCAGATTAAAAAAAAAATAAACACTTATCCAATCCACATTTGTCAGAAATGTAGGGACAGTGAGCCTCGTCTTCAGATTCCTCACACTGAGGAACCATGTCACAGGGGAAATGATGCTCCAGATCTGACCTTGACAACACTGAGCAATTCCATGTTGCTTTCACACTTTCAGATGAACCTCGAATCCGTATGGGTTTCTCATTTTCCCAGAGAAAAGAGAATCGAAGACTGTATCCATAATAAGGCGCGGACTTAACGAAGTACACGTAACGTGTTGTAACGGTCATAGAAGTGTTCTGAGTGGATCTGCAATGGGGAATTCATCAGGAAAGACGTACGCCCTAGTTCTTTTTGGACGATGATGTCCGTAGTGTGACAAAGCATTCTGTGGATACGATCCACAAGAACCACAGCTCATGAGCAATGTTACATACAAGTCTCTGGGGAAAGACTGAGGAATATGACGTGACCTGGAGGCGGGGTCAGGGTGACACAGCCAGGATTCGGTGGCCGACGTGGCTTGCAGTGACCCCTTCCCGCTGTCTGTATGTACCCTGCACAGCAAACATCGTTCAACCTTCCACCTCTGTCATTCAACAATGATAATAACAATGATGATGATGATGATGATGATGAAATGATGTCAGATCTCCCCAAGGTCCGATGTGGCGTTGCGTCATCCCGTGCACTTGTTCATTACAGTAACGCCTAACCTCCACCTCATGCTAATATCATAACATCGCCACTGGATTCCATGTTTCGTTTAACGTCTTCGTTGGTAGAGATAGAATAGAATTAATGATCTGTTTGTGGCTCCAGTCATTACCAGAAGAATAAAAAGTAGTTTATGGAATATTTCCACCACCACCAGCTTAAAGACGCCTTCAAATTGCATAAGCTGTACATCTTCATACGCGTTTTCAGTACAAGTATCAACCTGTCGATGCCTAGGAAATGTGCCACACCAACAGAATGTCACGTTATAACAACAACGTAATTAATGACAAGGACGTTTCAATCTCAGGAAACATTTCATGACACTACACTTTTGTTTTCGCTCAATATGAACTCAAAAGTTGTCATGTGTGTTCCAATGTGACTGTGCAGATGTCAGTAAAACACTCCTTGGTCTATAACCAGGCCAAAATCATCAGTTCAAAACACTTCAACATTCGCTTGTTCATCAATCTTTCCGATTCTTTCTTTCTTTCTTTTCCTCTCATGCTCATAGTAAAGAAGACAGGTTTCTTTGCTGTATATAACTTAACGTGTGACTCGAACAGAAGGTACGCTGTCTCTTACTCATTCTTTCTTTTCTTTGTTCGTTTTTTTTTTTAATTGTTTCTTCTTGTTTTGTTCGTTTTACGTTTTACGTTTGTTTCTTGGTTGTTTGTAATTTTGTTTGTTTGTTTGTTTGCGTAACTTAACATCAAATATTACAATTTCATTTTTCATATATCTGCAAAAATTGTTGGTTGATTTGAAAAAAAAGGTTTCAGTAGTTCATTTAAACGTAATCATCTGTGTGTTTTGTGTTTTGTGTGTGTGTGTGTGTGTGTGTGTGTGTGCGCGCGTGTGTGTGCGCGCGCGCCCGCGCGCGCGTTATCGCGCATGTGTATGTTTGTGCTTGTATATGTGCGTTATCGCGCATGTGTATGTATTGGCTTGTATATGTGTGTGTGTTTGTGAATGTAAGTGTATTGAGTGTGTGTGTGTGTTTGCAAGTGCGTACATGTGTGATAGTGTGTGTGTGCTTGTGTGTGTGTGTGTGTGTGTGTGTGTGTGTGTGTGTGAGTGAGAGAGAGAGTGAGAGGGTATACTCACCTGCCGACAGCGACACAGGAATTATCTTCAGATCTGGTCAGCAGCAGCCGAAAACTTGAACGAAAGTCTCCCAGCTCGACTACTACAATAATGCAGACGAAAAAAAAGGCTGAATTTCCCAAAGTAGTGTACACGATATGGTTCTGGGAAAGATCAAATCTTGGATCGGAAGTCCTTGAATCTGTATCATGAAGGTTAGAAGTCTCAAATATTTTGATTCCAACGTTTTGCTTCGATTGGAACTGAAACAGCACAACCTTTTTGGGTGGTACTTGTACTATTACGTTACAGTGTGTGTACAGCTTTGGAAAGTTGCGTGGACAAAAACATGGCCGCGTGTGCTCTTTACTGTTAAAGTTCGCAAGTCTGGATCTGTTGTTAGGAAACATGATGTCAAATTATAAAGATGGAACGATGGCAGTGGAATTGATTCCTGCGTTTCCCATGGTGCGAGTGTTTCTGCTGTGGCGACTCGGCCAAAGATACTGATCTGTTTCATAAAGTTGGTCGGAATATTCATGGGCATCATCAGTCGCCACAACACTCTATGTGGAATGTTCCACTTCCGTCTGTGAGGACTGGGGATTCCATGAAATGAAGATGGGAGACAAACTGTAGCTTACCATTACTTTGCATGATTATTACTACTATTACCGTCACTATTGTTAGTATCACCATCATCATCATCATCATTATCATTATTATTATTATTATTATCATCATCATTATCATTCTTATTACCATTATCATTTATACCAGTGTTATTATCGAAATTACCATCATTACCAATACCATCACCATCATCACCGCCACCAACACTGTTGCCACTACAACCATGCTGTTCGCCAGTCCTCTAATCTCTCTGCGTTCTCCCATACTACAACTGCTATTGTCATATTATCACCAAAAGTGGTGGTAATCCTCTCTGTATGATTTTTTTTTTTCAATATCTTTCTCATCATCATCACCATCATTATCATTATTATGATTGCTGTCAGTATTATCATGTCATCATTACTACTTTCACTCGCATTGTCTCCTTCCCAACGGCCTCGTTTTCATTTAACGCCCGTCATGCGATACAAAGACGGAGATGAAGAAATTGCATTTCCAACAGGAAAATACTCCACCAACTTCCGAGCTGAGTGAGAAACCCTCTGTGAGGCAGCCACAACAGTCTTGCAGAACTCCACAAGAACCAACAGGGCAGGTGGTGGTGTTTCTCTGACGCGCTCTCTCCCGTGCTCCAAGCCGTCAAGAACTCCCTGCCAGCTGCAAAGAACAGAGCCATCTCACTTCAGCCCTTGTTGCCCTGAGTGCCAGAGTGGAGAAAGTGGTGATACAATGGGTACCAGCACACTGTGGCATCAGAGGCAATGAAAAAGCGGACATTCTGGCAAAAGGACGGTGCACAGAAGGAGCAGACCAACAACCTGGTGTCATACGATGAAATTAGGACAATCATCAAGGCACAGCAAGGATATGAAATGGCGCCTTCTGCGTCCCAGATACAACCCAGAAGACACAATACCATTTTTGCTGGGACGACGGGAACAGGTCAAGATCTTCCGCCCTAAAGACTGGACACACATCGCCTGCTCCACCACATGCACACAAAATTTTGGCACTGGACAGAGTGGAGAGTGCCCTTGTTGTGAGGGACCACGACACACCGACCACATCCTTCAAGACTGTACGACGTACGCAGCATCCAGGAAACAGCACTGGCCAACACCGACAGCAGGGCAGCCTTCATCGAGGACACTGGGCTGCTCATCTAACGGGATGGCGACGAGGAAGAAGAACTTCGTTTCTAAGTGTTGTCAACTAGTTTTTCAGTGGTTAGAAGTAAACCTCAAGAGCGTGATAAAACGCTCAGAGCTACACCCCATTTGCACATGATGGGATAATGAGAATTACTTTGATCACATGTGCATTTTTACATATATTCACTGGTAAACTGTATCAGACGGCACTCCCAGCAGCCGCCAAAAATAATGGCACTTTATTTCAAGATAATCATCGTTTTCATCATTGAAGTGCAACAACAAACTCTCAGACACAGGAATTCTGTTACGGAGCAATACGCGATCAGCTTACACGATTTATAACATGAGTGTCAATAAATTTCCTATTTATATTGAACCAGCCAGAACTAATACGAAAAACTATGAACTGATTCAATCATGATGAAGGGATCATGTAGAATTATGACAATGAGAATTTCCATCACAGATCAGATGAAGAACATAAGCACACACACGCGCACGCTGCATGTGTATGCCACAGTGAGTATTGGTTGCTATTTATTGTTGTTTATTTTCATCTATTCCTTCAATTAATTGATTTTATTATTCGTTTATTCAAAACTATTCATTATTGAATCATTTATCCATTTATCTGCTTATCAATTGACTTTAGCTTAGGTAAACTACTAGGTTACTGCTTTCAGCAGATTTGTAACTCATAGGATGAATTGCTTATTGTCTGCAGATTTCCTTTTTCCAGTGGTTAAAGTAAGTCTCGTCAGAGGGTGTAAACGTTCAAAGCTACAACCCATTTGCACATAATTATGATCGGCAACGACACGAAACGGTTTGGACCGTTTATCGATTTTATTTCTCTTAAAATCCTGGACCTGTGGCATTCCTTTTCATTCCATCCCTGTCTTTTCCTGTCAGCCTGCAAGATCAGCTGGTGTCCTGCCGCCGCATTCGGAGAGGACCCCCCCCCCCCCCCCCTTTCTTCCCCTCTCTCTCTCTCTCTCTTCTCTCTCTCTCCTCTCTCTCGTCCTCCCTCTCTCTCTCTCTCTCTCTTCTCTTATAAGGACCAGTCACTTAAAATACAGACACATACACGAAATGACTTTGTATACCATTGTGTGTGCAAGGTGAGGAAAATGAAATAATCTAGTCTTCTGTTCAGTTTTAAAAGACCTTGGCCCAAAAAATTACTCCACGGTAATGAATTATTCCTCGGCGCCCATGCGTGCTTTCGTTTACAGTTACTGGATAGGCTCTAAACAGTCACAGGGGTATTAGGAATTTGGGTAGTGTTTGTTTAGAGGCGTCCTAAGATTAGACGAATAGTGCCGTTTTAGTTACTGTGTAATGGTATGCGGTTGTTCTCTCGATGATAAATGCTTTTTCGCTTGCCGTTTAATGTGAATTATTGTGCTCATATCCCCTTCAAACGGGCCAATGGCCTTACTCAATAAAATCCTGAAGTTTGATCTCCTCTCCTCTCTCTTCCTCCTCGCGCTCTCTCTCCTCGTCTCTGTCTGTCTGTCTGTCTTCTATCT
>JADBJO010025228.1:0-24060 GCA_016801955.1 Conus betulinus
CTGCCCCCGGTGAACAAGCTTCCGGCCCAAAGACAGTGAGTGTTGACAGCCTACTTGTTTGTAACTATTTAAGGTTTAGAACAGAAAATTACTACCTAGATTAAAAACAAAAAATTGTAGATGAAGTTCTTGAGTAAGAATGTAACTGTCGGAGTTCAAACCAAGCTGATGTCTTGGTGTCTTTAAACTAAAATGACAAACTCTCGCCCACAAAATCACATCTGGCCGTGTCTGCTTCTTCACAGCTACCAAGAAGTAGAGACAACAGGGCCGACTACCAGCCCTGAAACGTGGACCAAACAATGAGAGAGGACAAGATTAGGCTCATGAATACATTTTGACCGTAATTTTGTCAAGCAAAAAGCAATTTTAAGGTATCCGCAATAGGTGTCGGTCATTGGTGTGCGGAGTCCCCACAGCACAGAGAAATGAAGACGCTTGTGTATTTTAGTCTGTACTTTTCTTTTCTGCCCAGAACGGTTTGTTTATCAGCCAGAGAGTCAGAGGACTTTTTTTTTCTTTGCAAGTGTACTTTTTTTTTTTTTTTTCAGCAAGGATCTTGTATCTTTTTTATCTAAGCAAATTAAGAGAATTAGTAGGTTGTCGGGTTCCCCAGACAGTTCAGGCAATTAAAACTGTTTTGGTTTTTTTGGTTTGGAGATTTTTTTTTGTTTTTCCATTAATATGGGGGGGGGGGGGGAGGGGGGGGGGCAGAGATGATTGTAAGTGAAAATCAGAGCGTGGGTGGGGTGGGCCTGGGGGGCTGGTAGTTAAGAAAACCTCTTCATTTTATCTAATGAGAAACCCTGAAGTACCTCAGCATGTTTCGTGGTTCTTATTGTCATCAAGTGTTTGGTTCAAAAGGTGCTGGTGTCAGGTAGGGGAATGTTATCAAGATAAACTGTTGAATAATGAAACAGTGGGATGAATAATGAAACAGTGCTCTGGTTTCCGCCCTCCTCCTCCAGAACCCTGCTGATTTTGAGGCAAGCTGGCGGCGACTGGCCAGTGATGACCCCTCCGAATCCCTGGACATGAAAACGTCGGAGGGGTACCGAACCCAAAACCTTCAGCCTCTTAGCGATCTGTAATCTGTTCTACCTCTGAGACCAGTGTAAACCATGATAGAAGCTGGTATGTTCTTGTAATCTGTTAAACTACCTCTGAGATTAGTGTTTAATCCATGAATTGAAACTCTTCATGTTCTTGTAGTCCCGTTTACCTCTGATGTATCTATGGTAAAACTCTTATTGTTCTTTTAGTTTTGGAAGTGTGTGTTTTTTTTTAGTGAAACTAAATGCATTTGTGAGAATAGGAGAAATTATGCTGACAACATGTTTTTAATACTGTTAATGATATTTTGGTGAGTGTGCAAGTCTTTTTCTGCAGTCTTTATCTTTGGTGTAACTTGTCCCCATTCTACACTTCTGCCTTTTCTTTTTTTTTTCTTTTTTTTTCCAAACCCATTTTTGTCAATCATGTCAATGCATGCATGCATAGTTGTGTGTGTGTGTGCATGTGTGAAATGGGTGATAGGAATTTTGTGGGCAACACACATGTATCTGTGTATTTGGAGGGAGTGGTGAAGACACAGGGGTAAGGATGTCACGGGTGATGTGGGGATGGAGAGAGGAATTAGGGACAGGCATGTGCGCAGCAGGCCAGTTTTTTACTGATGTCGATAAGAAAAAGTGTGTTCAGTGGGTGTTGTTAAAATACGCTTTAAGATTGTGGACAGCCACTTAGAGATGCCCTCGTTATTAGTAGTACATTCAGAATGCTCTTACGTTGATGAGGTACTCATGTGAACTGTGATGCTGTCGGCAACCTGGTCGCAGGTGCATGTGCGTGCATCCATGTACAAATATATACAATCACATGTTTACAAACAATTAAACTGCATATAGCACATGCAAAGGATATTCACCATAAGTACAGGTATGTGATGAAAAAAAAGACCAGAAGCCTAAGTGCAAGTGCATCTTTTTTTCTTTTAGTTTTGTTTGATTCTTTCTTTTTTCCAGCCATCAATGAGGAGTTGACTCAGGTTGGCCTTCAGGAAACCCTGCCAAAGGACACCTTGCCAGGTAAAAATTAATTTTGTTAAAGGTGCATGTGGAATGGACTTTTTGGTGACTTTTTTCACCCATAGTGCCTTTTTTTTTTTTTTTTTTTAATTGAATTCTCCACAGCTGTCGACCAGTTTTTAGACGTTTTAGAAATGTGGAGGATTTGTGTCATATCAGACAAATGTTTCTGGCAGTGTGTTTTGCCCCCGCTAATCTGTATATGAAGATCCTTAAGGCCAATCATGGTCATGTGGCGAGTGTTCCTGTACCTTAGCTGCTGGCCTTTTGGGAAGTCACTGCCATCCACATAAAAAAAAAAAAAACCTGTCAACCTTAGGCGTTTTCAAAACACATTTGAATGCTGGTGAGAATGCACCACCAAAAAATGTAGACAAACGAATCACAAGACAAAATATGATGCAATTTCGACCTCTTAGGTCTTCTTCAGGCAAGACACAAAACACAGGACAACGAAAATGAACAAGCAGTCACTTATCTCCCAATTTATCCATTTGGCGCAAGGTAGGGCATTCAAAAACACAAGTAAAGACATGTCTTTTCCACCAAGGATTATGGCAATAGTATTGTCCACATTGTTTCAATACAAACAACGCTATTACTTCTGTTGTAAGTTAGTTTTTCCATGTGAGTAAAGGAAGGTCTAATGTTGAATGAAAAGCGAAATATGTCGTTTTAAAAATAGAATGTGATTATACAGGATACTGTTATTATATAGTGTTACTTTTTATTTGCCATCGTTCCCACGATCTCTTTTGTTCGTGGTTAGGGTAGGTGAAGGGAGGGGTGTATGTGTTTTATCGCAGAATTATTTCTGTGTCCCAGTTTTAGGAAAAAAAAATTTCTGCCCCAAATGAATGCTAATAGTGCTACTTTAGAAAGACCCCAGCTTTTTGTAATGGGTTATATGCTTTCTGGTGTGAGCATCCAGAAGAGGACAACTCAAACATGTTTTGACTAGACGTGGATGTGGTCGAAGAAGAGATTTGACACATGGATGAATCATGAATCGAAGTGCAAGCAGAAAATGGCAAACTCATAGGTAAACAAGAAGAGGCAGATGCCATTTCTAAGAAAATCTTGGCAGAATGTTGCAACAAAAAAAAAAGATCCAAATCTTAGAGCAAGCTTTCTGAGGTAAATTCAGCCATGTGCAAGGGAGAGAAAGTTTGATGACTGAACATTTTAAATCTTGTGCACACAGACGTCCTTAAAAAATGGGGGGGGGAAAAAAATGCAACGGGGAAACTTTTGAAAAATGTACGATCACAGTTATAAATGACTGAGAAATTTAACAACCATTACTTATTTCCTCACGGGCCTGAAATTGCATTTTTGTCAATTCTTTTAGCGGCAGATCAGGGCTGGATCCAGACACCATGGCAGTGTTGGTGCGCAGCAGAACTGAATATAAGGTACGTTATGGTTGGTCGCTTGTTTGGTGTGTTGGTGTAAGAATTCATACTTTCGCGGTCCCTCATTTACGCCATTTTCTTGAAGTGTAATCATGTCTATTTCTAATCATGCGTGAGTGGCCTTAAAATTTTTCCTTCCACCACACACGCCAGCGCACAGTTCCGGGTTGCTCAGTCTATCCAATCTGGCATGCAGCCATGTAAAACGGCTGACCAGTCATATGGGTGTCCGGCAATGTGACAAGAAGGTCGGAATCGACTCGGAGGCGCTGCTGTGTGGCTGGCTGCTGGAGGGGAGTGTGTTGGCGTGTCTTTCTTGTGTGGCCATGGTGGGTCTGGTTTCACGCATATAGCAACACAATTTACATAACACCAATCGGTTCTAGACCAATAGGATGTAAAGGTAGGTACTCCAACTTCCTGCTTGGGAGCAAGAAACCTCGTAGGCATCTTAAAAAGATGCACATTCCCACCCACACTTAAGTCGGAAAACAGCGGTGATTCTTTCCATGTCAAAAGTATGACAAACTTGAAGGGCAGTTAGTAAACTGTTTAGTGGGAGGAGGCGAGGGGGGTGTTTGGGGGGAACCAGCCAAATGGGAAACGACTTTCTGCTTCTTCAAAATTCGAAATGGCCCTGTTGAACTGACAATCGCCCCAAGAATAACCTGGCCAGAACGAGTCAACACGGGAACAAACAACGAAGCACTGCATTTCTCAACCTTGTAGGTCTGTCATTTTCAGGGCTGCAGATGACCAATGGCTACGTTGTCCATGGGAGGTATATCGAGCAGAGTCAAAAAAGTTAGTTCACAAGACCTTTTACAATGTGTGACTTACATGGTCCAACGGGAGAGTGAAAGGAATGGGCAGTCACCTCCGTCCCCGCTTTGCGAAGGTAGCTGGAGGAAGAGTGCTATAGTCTACTTCAATATGTAGAGAACTAGATCAGTGGATCGAGATAGGCAATGGGCATATGTGACGTTTTGGGTTGGTCAGTATTGAGTAACGCATGAAGTGAAAAAGGAGCTGCTATTATTACTTTTGATAAACCTTTATTATATATGGCTCAGAGCGGTCTGTTACTCGTGACCATGATTGTTTTTTTTTTTTTTTATTTTTTTCAGTGTAATAAATTTAATTTTTCTTTTTATTTTTTTCAAATAACATACATATTGCTATATGCTACGAGGGTGACGAAAAAAAAAAAAAAACAAGCCACTTGACCGCCTGTAGGTGAAAGAAAAAAATTACATGAAGTGTCCGAGACAGAACTGGAAGGAATCCCCAATACTCAAACCGCCTTATCATGTTTATTTCATCCCACATCACCGGCAACTCATGGGCAGACAGCAGCTAAGAGTTTTTTCTGAAAAAGGTAAAAACGACCAACATTTGTGTAACCTCTTGTGTGGAGTTGAAAACAAGCACTATCAAATGTCATTGGGAAATGTACTGACACAAAGCGGTAATATTGCACTGGCCACTGATTACCAGCGACGCTTCTTACTGCGTTCGTCATGGTCCTGTTTGTGGTGTTAATGTTATAAGTAAGAAAACCTTTTTTTTGTTTTGTGTATTTATCTTTTTTTTTTTCTTTCGAAGTTAGGGTGCTTGCGGGTGAAAAATTACGGTGAAATTGTTTTGCCCACCCCAACATCCCCTACTTAACCATAGCTAGCCGCCCACGACACTAGGCCTTGCAAGAAAAAAAACAAAAAACTAAGTATGGCCCCCTCAGGGGGTGAAAAAAAAAGATTACGAAAATAAAAAATTTATAAAATAAAAACTGACAAGTGGGCTCTGATTGTAGTATATTCATGGGTGTATCCACATCTGAGAAGCAACATTCGTTGCTGATATTAAAGGAGTAGATTGAATTTGATAAAGCCTTCCGGATGCGGGCGACCGTGGTTGGTTCATTGTTTTGGGTGGAATTTAAATCATATGGTCCGCTACTGTATGCTGGTATAAGAGGGGGGAGGGAGGGGAAAAAAAAGAAGGGGGGAAGAAATGGGGGGACGGAGGGGGAAAGGAAGGGGGGGAGGAGGGGGGGGGAACAAAAAACCCCTGGCTAACAGACGGTTGACTAACAACAAGAGGCGTCTGGAATCTGCAATCTTTTAGGCATCGAAACCAGGTAAGCTGCCTGGCTCACTTCTTCAACCTTTTTTCCCTTCCTTTTTCTTCTCCTGTTTAGGCAACTATGTGTTTGAGCAATACTGGTAAGAGTATTTGTTCGCCCTCACCTGTGCTAGCGCTTTACTAGCCACTCGTGTTGACGTTTTTTAGCACTCACTCAGCCTCATGTGCTTTCATGTCCTGGGTTCGAGTTTTCCATCAGTTCCATTTCTTTGTGTGATGTGTTTTTGTTCCTCCCGCGATTGTTGATTTTGCTATGTGCTGAACTGGTAAGACTTGACTACACAGTTGATTTCATTCCCCTTAATGGATGCATCTTTGAGAATGTTGTTTAGAATGTTGCTCACCAAATTTCCGTGACTAACATAACCACTGCAGGTGTCTGTCTCTCTTCTTGGCCTGTCTCGACGCTATTGCTATGATATAATATAGTCAGAACAGCTTCATGTAGTCTCGCGTTACCGGGAATGGAACAGTCTTATCTCATTAACTCATCCTCATAGTGATCATTTAAAATAAAGTGTCACAGTTCTGTGGGCCCTGTCATGCCGTCGGCTCTGCATGGTGAGACCTTCAGTTTCGCTTTTCCCTATCCTAGGTAATGGCCATCGTGTTTGCTTTTGTGATTTGATTGTGGACCTTTTGCCTTGGAATGAAATTCGTTCGTTTTTAAGAAGCGAAAAGGAAAAATTGGAGATTGACATTGACACAGCCCTGCTTGGTCAAGTTGAAAAATGTCTGTCAGAAGCTGCTGTTAGTAAGGTTGGTAACAAAGGCGCTTTGAATTTTAACAGGAACTCGGTAAGCTGACCAAAATGGAAACCAAAAACACAAAAGAAGAAGAAACCTTGGAGTATTGCCACACTATAATGAAGCCCACTAGTCAAGTTTACCAATCACTCTGTCAGTTGCAGGTTTTCGAAAGCATATTTTTTTCCTTGTGTGACATGCAAATGAGTTGAGACAAGTAGGTTTGGATGAAAGCAAGTAGTCGAAGTTTTAAAAGTCAGTTGTTATGTTTTTCAAAAAAAAATCGAGTATTAATTGAGCTGATATACAGTGCTGGTTGAGGGGGTGATGAGCGACGGAAGAAAAAAAAAAAGTATATGAGCTACCAAACGGGGAAATTAAGAAAATAGGGTATGTGCCCTCGAGATGCTGTTCCAATCTGAAAGCGCGGAGGATAAAGTTGATACTCTTGATGGACAATCAGGCAAATTCTAAAATCCCCATTCACCATCAAACTCCATGACGGCAGTGGGATCTGTCCATAACCTCGTTGTGTTCAGCAGAGGAGGGGCAGCCAGAAGTGGTGGGGGAGGGAAAAACGAAATCGTTGTGAAACTTGACCAATGGATCAGAAAGAGAAAACCACCAAGCCACACTGTGACTATACTGGACCAATCGCGCAATGAAGGCAAACCATTGCAGCATTGACTCCGCATTGGACATTTCGCCTTTAATACGGCCACCCTCACTACGAGCGCCCCTTTTGGGGGTTTGGCTATAAACAACATTCACCTTAATACGTTACTCGTTAACCGAAGCTGATGGCTAGCTGCCCAGAAGTCTTCAGAAAACAGATACACAGCTTCCAGAGTGCTGTTCCCTCTTTCCCTGATACCTTCGTTTGTACCGTACTCCAAATCCCTTAAGTGAAAAGCGGAAGAAAAACGGGTGTCGACATCGTGGGATATGGCACAGCCCAAGGCATTCAAAAGGTTTAAAGAGTAAACCAAATAAACTAAAACCTAAAAATGGTCCAGTGAGGATATTTGGTATGCTGAGCAGATGCAAGGGGTGTCTTTTTCTTGTATTACCTTTTCAAAAACAACACAAAAGTGCCGTGGATTACCCATATGGTACGGCAACGGTTTCTTCATTCAACAAGCAAGCATTGTCTCGGTCTTCTGGCGACCCATGGACATATGGCGTCTGCAAACATTTAAAGCAATGTGGGGAGGAAAGATGTAAGAACACACCCTCAGAAAACTTTCCCATGAGGGTGGAACAAGCTCATTTTCAGCGCTGCTTGTCCCTGACCCACACGAACTCCTGAACCTGGCAGCATATGACGCGGCGGTCCACCAGACACACCTACTCCAGTGAGAAAACACAGGAAACTCCAAGGGGTCCCTGTGGAGTCTCAGCAGACTTGTGCCGACAGATTGAGTCCCTAGAGCGCCGTTAACACAGACTTTGAACACTTTTCTGAGCCACGAAGGAAGAAACGGCTTTGTCAACAACTGCTTCGTTTTGTGTTCATGGCCAGGTTCTTGTCATGTGATGGTGGTGACAGTTTCAAACCATGTTCTGTTGACAGGAATGAGTCTACGGGAGGGTATGAGGGAATGACTGAAGGAGGCTTTCAATATGGTTGCCAGGCTCTGTTGCGGAGACAAAGAACAGGTATGTGTGAGTGGGAGTGAAGGTAAGCCAGTTAAGATTAACAGGGAAAAGGTAGCCAGGAATATAATTACCAGCGGGAAAGGTCGCCAGATTACAGGGAAAGGTAGTAGTAACTAGCCAGCCGGAAAAACATGATACACTCTGCGGTGAAGTATATGTAATATTGCAAAAGTAATTGATGTGGCAAGCAGGTATATACAGCACCTTATTATAGGAATGGATCTAGGCCACGTTACAACACGCAGCCATTCACTTCGACACAATACACGTTGAGGTTTTGACATAGCATTCACACTCCCCACACAGTCTCTTTTCGTTCATTATGTTACAAATGGAGCTTGGTGGACAAAACAAAAAACGACAAAATAATAGTTAAAGATTCTGGACAGGAATAAGCAAGGGGCTTGTCTGAAAAGATAAGGTTAGATTTGAAAGATGCGTTGGAAGTTGGGCATGTCTTTCTTAATGAGGAAGACACACAAATTCAAGGCAAATCAAGATTCCTTGCCCTTTCTGGTTGTTGGTTAAGATGTCTTGAACATTCAAGGAATTGTGTAGTTTACAAAGATTTCTGGTGTGTGATTTGGTTTATTGTGATGCTGAGAAATGACTTCTCAGAGCGGGATATATCTGTCATTATATGGATACCCCTGGTACTAGAAATAACGACACATTGTTGACGATACTTCATGTCAAATCGTGATGTGGCTTAAAAAAAGGAAAAAAAAAAAATACACAGTAGTAAATTCAAACATATTTTAGTTAGAATTCATATTTAAAAAAAAAAAAAAAACAAAAAAAAAAAAAAAAAAGGAAAAGAAACACTGAAGAAGAGGCAAGTTCCGGGTGAAATATTGTGGAAAAAAAAAAAAAGATATATTGATGGTTAAAGACAGGATAAGGGCGTTGGAGTGGGGTACTACCATAACTGTGGGTGATGATCAGTCCCCAAGTCCCAAGGAGATCAGCCCCCAAATCACACAAGTCCTGCTTAATCCAGATATTTTTCTCTTTGTTGTTCTTCTTTTTCCCACCCTTCCGGAAAGTCATACGAGTCCGTATTTTAAGTGTCATGCTAGGCATGTGTTTTTAAAGAAAAATTCAAACATTTGAGTTTTAGTTTTTTTTGGGTTGTGTAAATACATTATTGTCATTGGAGGAGTAGTGTTCACACGCAAGAGAAACCAAATTAAAGGGTCTTTCGTTTCAGATGGAATTGATTGTGGACGCCGAGAAATGACCCTGCCAGAAGAGAATGAAGAGACAGTTGCTGTCAGAAGCAATGTGGATATACTGATCTAAGTGAAGGTATTGTAAACCAATCTAGATAATAATGTTTTAGTATGAAATGTAGTCAGTTAGTCAGAGAGTCAGTCATTCCCATGACGTGACCTGGGGGGGACCTGATGAGGCAAGTCCGCCATTTCTCCCTCCAGGCTCTCTGTTTTGTAGCTTGTCGGGAGGAAGATCTGGCAATGTGGTCATATTTTGGTCCAGATACTTTACTTGTTATATGTTCGGACACCAACTCTTTTTTCGTCTGTTCTCTCTTGGCCATCCTAGTCTTCTATGCGATCTCCTTCATCTGTACCCCTGAAGGATGGTTGTTGGAGGGGTGTTCGTGATGAAAGACATGGCTAAACTAAAAGCTACCACATATGCCATCTTCACGTCGTCGTTTGGACCAGTTGCCCAGAAAGTGGTTCGTCGTGGGCCCAACTAGGGGTGTGACGCCTCATGACCGGTTCCGCCACATATCAGGTGTTCTTGTGTTCTTGGTAGGAGATGTTTTTTAAAAATGTCATGTATTCTATGGTGCAATAAGTAACTCACAATCCAAGCCATCTAGATCGGGGAAAATATATATTGTACTTACCTCAAAATAAATGGCCATGACGTATGAAAAAATCCAAGGGATGAACCTGTATCGGTAAAAGTAAATGTATATCCTGACATTTTTTCATTTTCAAAAAGATTTTTTTTTTTTTTTCCCTGGTTATTTATATTATTATTTTTATAGAAACCAGAGCCAAACGAAAAGAAAAAAAAGTTGAATTATATTCTGTTTACTGTTCTATTTAACACGAGACGGGTAGGCTTTTTGAAGCATATGTTATAGAGACAGGAAGCTCGGAAGACGCCGACAGTCAGTAGCATTGTGGAGCAGAGTTAGTAGTTTTGCCTATTTGGTCCTTGACAATATGAAGGAGAGACACACACAGCCATTATGTACACTGTTGCTACACAGTTTGCAGTGCATCATTCACAGACCTCAGTTTTTTTTCATCATGAATTCTATTTGGGGGGGTTGGTGGGTTGGGAGAGGTAGAAAAGTAAACACAAAAACGCGGAAGAATAAAATTTCAGTTGACAAAATCCAAAAAGTTTTTGTGCTGCGAGCTAATCAAAGAAAAGGGTTTTTACAGAGGTGTTATTGTTTTTTTTTTTTTTTTTTTTTTTTTTTGTTAAGATGTTCAAATGCAGATAAATACAAAAATGCACTGACTCCGGTTGGATACAACTTGTAAAGACATTTTTCTTTTTAAGCTCCATTATTATGAGGGCGGGAGTGAAAGGTGGACTAGTTAGGGGAAAAGGTGAACAAAAAAAAAAATGATAGAAGTATGTTGATTCTGCTGCATGGGGAGGACATGGAAGCCAGTGCTTCACACCAAAGACCACTCTGCTCTTCCAGTCAGGGCTGCTGGGAGACCGCCACACAACACACACGTTCAAAGTCCTGATCAAGGGGGTTTCGAGATTCATCTACCAATCTTATTCCCAGTTAGAACATCGGTAATCCAATCACTAACCCCACAGTGGCCAATTTCACAGTTCGTCATAAACATGTTCTTAGACAGGCAGCAAACTGACGCGGGGAGACCAAGGACACAGGTTGAGATCCACAGTGTGTCAAGAAATGTGCGTGGCTGCCACCTCTGCTTAACTGCAAAACAATGAATTTCATTTTTGAGAGATGTGTCATCTAGCCTAATGCTGTTAAGTCGGAATGAAACTATTCAGGGTTTTTGTTATGTTTTTTTTTTTGGTCCGATTCATGTCTAGGTTCGGCATATAGCAGGGTATTGAAATATGTGGTTATTGAATATTTTGTCCAAGTCAAGTCACTTGGGAATTAAAGTGCCTTGTTTTCCAAGGTAAGAGTGATAGAGTATCAATTCCATTATCAAAATGGGTCCATGTGGAATAGTTGTGTGAATGGTTGTTTCCGTGTGGGTATGTTTTGCAATTTTGCAGCAAATGGCGCATTGCGGGGACAATTTGTTTTAGGTCGGCAATTGGGGCAAAAATCTGTTGAGCAAAAGGGGGGGGGGGGGAAGTTTCTCCTTTTCCCCCTAAATGCGTGGTTGGGCTGTTTTTGTTTCTGTTTTGTTTTCCATCGCACTTTGAGGACACGTTGTGAAAACAAAGTGTAGGGAAGGAGAGAAATGGTTGTATGAGAAAAAAGCGCCAAAATGTAGGGTTTGAATGAGGATTAGTTTCTGCAAAAACAAAAAAAAAAAAATAGATAAATACGGAGGGGAGAGAGGGAAAAACATGGAGAGCGAGAAGGAAAAAAAATGCAAATTATTCTCGGGACAGATGCAGAGACGTCCAACAGGTGCTAATAGTCAAGCTGTTTTATTAGTTAAGGAATGTTGGCAAAGTCTGTTTCAGTGAGTTCGTTATTATGATTAGAGGCGGTACAGAGTTGGATTATTCCAAGCCCCATTTTCTTCCATGTTTTTTTTTTTTTTTTTTCCTTCACATGCTCTGACCAGGACTGGTTTTTTACCTATATATTTTTCCTTCCCTAAATTAACCGTTACTGCGTTTTTTTGCAGAGAGAAAATGTCTCTATACGGGAGAAAACCCCACAGGTTCAAAGTGGAGTTACATGGACATGGTGTCGGAGACAAATTCTGGTGACGGCAAACACCTCTATAGAAATAAGGAATATTTAGGTTTCTGGGATTCTGGATTTCCACATTAGAAACGTTAGTTATAGACTCAGAATCAAAAACTTTTACTTGAGATATTTCAACAGGGTCGCCTCTGTCTTTCTTCAGCTCATGTTGCTGTTGTGGCAGCGAGGCCTGATGGGGCCGACTTTTGTGTGGGGTGAACGGTTGGTCAGGATCTGATTGTAGATCTGGGGGGAAGTTTCAAAGCCTTGATCTCTGTTCAGGCTGGGGCGTCGGTCTTAATTTTCGATGGCTCTCTTTAAACTTTTCTTTTTGTGAGGAAGGGCTCTGTAGATAAGAATCTGGTTTCTTGGGGCTGAAAAGTGATGTGCATGTGGCTTGTAGATGTGTTCATGTATGGCAGAAGTTAGATCAGTTGGTTTTTGTGTTCCTGTAGACAGGTGGTGGAGGTGGTCTTGCTGTCTTGCCAATGTGTATCGCCCCAATCCAATAGAGGTCTTGGGCACAGTCTTGACACTCTACACTATGGTACACTAAAACAATACTGCTTGAGGGGGGTCCGGTTACACTTGGACATGGGTTGACATGGCATATGGAAAACGTAGCCCTTGAGGACCACTGCCAAACCCTCCCAGCCAGGCACGCTATGTGGATGACACCCAGGGGGACCCCCACTTTCCACAACTGTCCGGAGACGAAGGTTGACTCAGGGTTCACCAATCCACCTGAATTCCATTATTGACGACCAGTCTTATCCAATCTTCACTCAGAAAACTGGAAACAGAAGAGGAAAGATCCCAGTTCCTGGACACACTCATCACCCGAACCCATGACGACAGGGTGGAGACCACCGTCTATAGGAAACCCACCATTACTGACCAATATCTGAACTTTCACTCTAACCACCCCCTCCAGCACAAGAGATCTGTTGTCAACACCCTCAATGCACACAGTGTCTCTGTACTTTGTTCCACTAAGGAGGAAGAGCTGAAAGAAGAAGAACACATCAAGACTGCCCTTTCCGCTAATGGATACCCTGCATGGATGTGGGACAACCCTCGAGTTCGCTACCCCTCTTCTTCTAAGATACGGACAGTGTGAAAGTGGGGATCCCTTACATTAAAGGAGTCTCAGAGCGTCTAGCCAGGGGACCTTCCAAACAACATGGATGCAAAGTGTTCCACAAACCCACCCAAACTCCCTACGCCAGCAACTGACCCATGTCAAAGACAAAACAGACCCCCCCCAAGCAGTGTGGTGTAGGTTTGTACCATGTAGGGTGTCAAGACTGTACCCATACCTACAGTTGGCGAGACAGCAAGACCACTCACCACCTGTCTACAGGAAACACACCAACGAACCGATCTACCTCTGCCATACATGAACATCTAACAAGCCACAGGCCACAGTTCAGTCAGCCCCCAAGAAAAACCAAGATTTGATCTACAGAGCCCTTCCTCCAAAGAAGAAAAGAAAAATTAAGAAGAAAGCCATCAAAATAAGACCAGACCGCCCCAGCCTGAACAGAGATCAAGGCTTTGAATCCCCCCCCTTCCCCCCCCATCTACAATCAGATCCTGACAAACGTTCACCCCAACAACAGTCGTACCACCAGGCCTTGGCCGCCACAACCAGCAACATGTGAGCGGAAGGAAGACCGGGCGAACCCCTTGTCGCAATATATTCTCCAAGCTAAGTTTTTTGATTTTGAGTCTAAAACTGATACGTTTCTAAACTCTATAGTTACATTTTTCTCAACACTCTTCAAACCGGGGTTGTGTGAACACTGCTGTTGCGCTGGTTCAAAATTCAACACAAGTTTTATTGTCACACGAAGCAGCAGGACTTTCCTCAACCATGATACCGATGCAAATAATGTCACATAGGTAGGTAATGATTATGATGAATCCCACATGAATGGCAGTTGTTGAAAGTGCATGTCTGGGTTCTGATGTACTTCCAGTCGGTTCCATGACTGGCAACCTACATGGCAACAAGTGTATAAGAGTATATCACTGGATAGTTCCACGTTCACTGCATTTTGGTTTTAATTCCGAAAACAGTAAGACAACTGATTTGCTCTTTAATATAGAACAAAAGAATTATTAAAAAAAAAATACCCTTCATAACCACGCATTCCTGATCTCACCAGCCTGCATGTGGTGCAGCAACAGAGCACTTCTTTTCTTATGCGCATGTTTGCTCAAAGAAAAAGAAGGGGTGGAGCGAGTGTCAAGCCTCTCTTTTTCGGCTTTAGCGAGCAGAGGGTGGGAGCAGGAAAAATCATAGCGTTATAACCTGAAAAAGGCTGGGGGGTCCAGGGGGGCCACTTCAGGCCCCTGGTGGAGGAAAGGCAGGGGCAACACCTTGCTGGGAGGGGCCATTCCTGTGCGTGGGGGGGCAACGCCCCCCGCGGAGACTACCCCCTCGCGCCCGCTGAAGAAGAAAGTTGGTATATGACTTGCCAAGACATTTGTGTGGCTTTCTACTTGACAGAAAACACAAAGTTACGATAACGAAACTTTTTGTACATTAAAAAAAAACCTTCTGAGGCGGTCGGGCGCGAATAGAGCAAAATACGAATACTTACAAGCTTACAAATATGACTAACGGCTTAAATATCAAACTGAAATGCTATGCCAAGTCGATCATAGAAATTACTATCTATATAAATTCAGTAAAACTATCAAAACGAAAATAGGATGGGTGCAGCAATGTGTTATGACTGTTGCCCCAAACAAGTGATGTTAGCAATAGTAGATAGTGGCCCAGATTTCACATCACTTGTTTAGAAGTTCAAGCAAAGAGGATTCTGTTTTTGCTTTGTTGTGATTTCGTCTGGGTCTCACTTGGCTAAATTAGCAGAGAGTCAAATTGTACTTGGAGTTGTAAATTTAGCAGAGAGTCAAATGTCTGCATTAGACAGCTGAACGTGGAAACAAACACTGAGCAAAAAATCAAAAAGTGCAGGTGGGCAAAAGTCGTTACAATAGAAGATCGGTGGTGGAGGCACTAGGTGGCAACCAACTTCATTGTGGGTTTCCGGCAGCCATTTTCGGCGAAGGGATTGATTTTCAATGAGTCCATCTCAGATCCATCCATTCATTTCTCGCACTGTTTTGTACTTTTCTTCGCTAGGCATTGACACGATCTCTGTTTGCCTCGTCGTTAATTAAGCTCCATTTTTGGACAAATACCGAAAGCATGATTGATATGGTCTCAGGTATTGAAAACAATGGCGCAGATTTCAGAGATTTCAATATGAGTGGCGCGAACACTGAGGAATCTGGGAACACGGATCGCAAAAGGGAGAAGGAGAGATGAGAAAGGAAAAAAAAAAAGAAAAAAAAACGGAAAAAAAAAAAGAAAAAAAAAAAAGGAAAAAAAAGGTATACGGAGTTCGCCATTATCAATGGCACTTTATACGGAGTGCAATAATAAAATAACGGGAAGGTTCCTCTAAAACCTGTGCTTGCTGTGCGTTCGCAGCAAGGTCTTCTTAGATTGTTCTGTCAGTTTCTTGCTGTACCTAGCTCTTTCTTGTGAGCTCTCTATACTGTGCTCTGAGCTGTGCCTAGCTGCCCTTTGTGCTCTTTCTTTGCTGCTCTCTCTCTGTGCTCTTTCTTGTGGCTCTCTCCAGGAATTGTGCTATTTTCTTGTGCTCCTCTATCACTGTGCTCTTTCTTGTGCTCTCTCCCTTGTGCTCTTTCTGTGATCTATCTCCTTGCTCTTTCTGTGCTCTCTCTCCTGTGCTCTCTCTTGTGCTCTCTACTTGTGCTCTTTCTTGTGCCTCTCTCTCCTTGTGCTACGCTTTCTTGTGCTCTCTCTCCTGTGCTCTTTCTGTGCTCTCTATTCTCCGTGTGCTATTTCTTGTGCTCTCTCCCTTGTGACTGCTTTCTCTGTGTGCTCTGTCTCCTGCGCTCTCTCGTAGTCTCCTTGCGCTCTTGCTCTGTCTTGTGCTCTCTCTCCTGTTGTGCTCTTTTCTTGTGCTCTTCCATTGTGTCTTTATTTGTGCTCTCTCTGTGCTCTCTCCTGTGCTTCTTGTGCTCTCTCTCCTGTGCTCTTTCTTGTGCTCTCTCTCCTGTGCTCTTATTGTGCTCTCTCTCTTTGTGCTCTTTCTTGTGCTCTATTCCCCTGTGCTCTTCTTGTGATCTCTCCCCGTGTGATCTTCCTTGTGCTCTCTCTCCTGTGATCTTTCTGGTCTGTGCTATCTCCTGTGCTCTTTCTACTGCTGCTCTCTCACGTGGTGCTCGTTTGTGTGACTATCTCCCTTGTGCTATGTGCCTCTTTTGTGCTCTCTGTACTGTGTGCTTTGTCGTTGTGAGGATGCTCTCTCTGCTCCTGTGACTCTTTCTTGTGCTCTCTCCAGAATTGTGCTCTTTCTTGCGGCTCTGTCTCTCCTGAGCTCTTTCTTGCATGCTCTTGTCTCGTGCAGCTCTCTCTCCTGCGCTCTTTCTTGGTGCTCTCTATCTTGATGTGATGGCTCTTTCTTGTGTGCTCTTACCTGTGCTCTTTCTTTGCACTCTGTTCTACTGCTCTCTCTACTGCTGCGCTCTTCGGGTGTGCTCGTCTCTCCTGTGCTCTTTCTTGCATTCTGTCTCCTGCGCTCTCTCTCCTGTGATGCTTTATTCTTGCTGCTCTCTACCCTCCTGTGCTCGGTCTTTGCATTCTGTCTCCTTGCGCTTAGCCCCTGGCTATGTTTCTCCTGTGCTCTTGTCTCCTGCGCTACTTCTATGTGCTCTTCTTGCGCTGTTTTCTACTGCGCTTTTTCGGTTGTGCTGTTCTCTCCCTGTGTGCCTCTTTATTGTGCTCTCTCAGGCCTGTGCTCTTTCTTGTGATCTCTTTGTGATCTTTCTTGTGATCTTTCTTCGTTGTCGCTGATGTACTCCGCGCTGTCCTCTTCTTGCGCTCATTGTCTCTCCTACGTGACTTTCTTGTGCTCTCTCTCGTGCTGTGATTGCTTTACTCTGGCTATCTCGTGCTCTTTATTGCGCTCTTTTCTTGCTTGACTCTGTCTCTTGCGCTGTCCTCTCATGTGCCTCTCTTTGTACTCTCTCTCATGTGCTCTTTGCTTGCGGTCTTCTCTGCCCCTGTGTTCTTTCTTGCGCCTCTCTTTCTTGCACTCTGGATCTCCTGCGTGGCTGTCTCTCTGCGCTCTTTCTTGCGCTCTCTCTCATCTTGTGCCGTTCTTGTGCTCTTTCTGGCGCTCACTCTCTTCTGCTGCGGCTCTCTCTCATGTGCTCTTTATTGTGTGATCTATCCGTCTCCTGCTGTCGTTCTTGTGCCTCTTTCTTGCATGGCTCTGTCTCTTGCGCGTCTCTGGTCTCTCTGCGCTCTCTCTTCTTGCTCTTCTGTGCACTCTGTAGTTCCTGCGCTGTTCTCTCTGCGCGCTTTCTATCTTGCGCTGCTCTCTTCTGTGCTCTTTCGTGTGCATTTATTTCTTGCGCTCTGTTACTGTCTCCTGCGCTTCTCTCTCCTGTGCTCTTTCTTGTGCTCTCTCAATCTGTGCTCATTTCTTGTGTCTCTTTCTTGCGCTCTGTTCTCCTGCGCTCTCTCTCCTGTGCTCTTTCTTGTGCTCTGCGCTGTTTGCCACTCTGTCTCCTGCGCATGTCTCTCCTGCGCTCTTTCTTGTGCTCTCTCCTGTGTGTCGTTCTTGTGTCTCTGATCTTCCTGCGCTCTTTGTTTTCTTGCACTCTGTATCCTGCGCTTGTCTGCGTCTTCCTGTGCTCCTTCTTTGCGCCTCTCTCTGCGCTTGTCTTGGTACCCTTTGAATCCCATTTCTTGAATTCTGCTCATTTTCTCACTTAGAATGCACCCGATCTCTCACTGCTATCTCTCCGCTCTGTCCTGTTACTTTTTGTGCGCCTCAATTTGCACATCTTTTACGCTCCATTGGGTCTGCCTCCCCCTTTCTTTGCATATCGATCTCTTGTCGCTCCACTGCGTATTCTTGAATCCTCGCTTGCATTCTGTGTCTGCTCTCTCTGTAGTCTGTGTTCTTGTCTGTGCACGCTCCCTCAACAACCTTTCTCTTCCTTTTCTCAGTGCCTTTCCTTGACTCTGCGCTCATGGTTGACTCTGTCTCCTTGCTGCCTTCTTGCTGTGCTTGCGCTATATGCAGGCGCAGTAAAGTTCCTCGCCTTTCATCAGTCAATACTATTCCAGCACGAAGTGTTGGTCTAAAAATGCGCTCTTAATTTCACCTCTGTGTCCTGCGCACTTTCAATGTGCTCAGGTAACACATGTCTGCCCCTTTTGCAGGTACATTCACACTCATTCAAGGAATCCAGGACTCGTTGAAATACTACATAAACACAATGCATGATGCTTATAATCGTTTTCCGATTTACTGGCCCTGGGGTCTGAAATTACCAGACCGGCCGATGATTGTCACTTGAGTTATACTGGGTACATTTTTAAGCTACCTCGCCAGAGAAAATTTTATGGATGCCAGTCAACAAACCATGGCAGCGCTTAGTCTGTTCCAAAAATTGTGTGCTTTTTTGTTGTGGTAATATAAAGAAGTAAGTTCCAACAAAAACAAACAAGTCTCCAGACCACATTGTGGGGCTGATGCGGATCCCCATACTCGTCAAAGAAAAAACAAGAGTACCCCCAATATCAACCATTGGTTTGAAATATACATATACTTTGTGTTTGGATCGGAGTATATCTTCGACACATGCACTGTAAAGACAAAGAGGACGGGGTCATGTAAACACAAACAGATCCATTTTTTTAGTACCTCCAGAACAGACCAGTCTAAAAACGGGTCTGAACAGACCAGCAATGTAAGTTTTTTGTTGGTAAACAGGGTGTTATTCCTTCAAAAAGACAAGGATCTGTGGGGACCCATGCACTGTATGGCAAAGGTTTATCCTTCAGAAGAGGAACAACAAGGGTCGTAAAGACCCATGATGTACGGACAAAGGTTTTTCCTTCAGAAAGACAAGGTCCGTGGAGACCCACCCGATATATGGGGCAAAGGTTTATTCCTTCACAAAAAAAGCTTTGGGTTTTAGAGATTCACGAGCATATGGCGCGCGCAACATTTGGGCGAACATAAGGAAAAGATTTAAACAACAAAACAAAACCAAGGTGAGAATTATGTGAAAGCTCCAGTGGCATCCCGCTGTGGGGATTCCACCACCGGGACCATGACATGCAGCCACATGTACGTTCACAAACTGTGCATACAAAACTGGATACAGTCATTTTTTGCAAGATCCCGTAACGATGGAAATGGCCCACCAAAACTCTTCACATGGTTTGTCTGCTCATCAAGTCTGTGAAAACTAAGAGTAGCCTATCCTCACCGACAGCCGTAGTCCTCTCACCTCACCACCACAAGGGTTGGTGTAAATGGTTTGGCGTCAAATGTGCTGTCCTCTCCCTCACCACTCAAGGGATCAGTAAGTAAGTTTGGCATCCTGTTACTGTACATTATCAAATGGCACAAGCTCTAGCCAGTACGTACGCTTGCTTTGCTTGGCCTAAAAGTTTAACTGTTAACCCACAGTAAACATAAAGACTACTAGAGGCAGATAGGTCCGCCCGTCTGATAGCTTAATCTGCACGCTTCCCCCTTCCTTTAGTGGCCAGGCTGACGCTTTTGAAACCCTTCATTCCTGTAGACAGTGGCCTACTAGGACAAGATGCAAGATTTACCTCTGTCTCGCTGATTCAAGGTTTTTTCTTGGTCCTGCTTACCTTTTTCACCTATCAAGTGGGCAGTAGTACCTTCCACTCATATTTTCTCTATGACTACCTAAAACCCAACTGACGAGGGATCCCTGATTGCTTTTTCGCAATGATCAACAGGATTGAACAATTTTATCTCGTGGGTGCTGCAGCTCTTTTGATTATCTTTTTTTTTTCCCCCCTCCTTTCCAAATGGACCATTTCTGCTCCCAGTGTGTAGGTGTGCCTTGATGTAATGAAGCAATGGCCACCGTGGTCGTTGTGAGGTCTGTTGTGGAATCGGTTTCGTGAGCTTGAGGCATTCAGTTTGTGAGCACGATTCTTGGAAGTCTAAAGAAGCGATCTGACGATTGGCGGATCCAAGGTCCTAGCCGAATGAGGGGGGGGGGGTCCAAGGACGAGTAAGTGGGGGATCTGCGCTTAGATTCGTCCCCAGGAGCGCACCAATCACCTCAGGCCCGGGTCAAGCTCCAAGGATTCCTTCTGCAGACGGACGACATGCCCCACCCCCCCTCCCCCGACAACGCACGTCCAGACCCCACCGACCCCCCCGCCCCCGGCTTCCCTGCTTTCAACCAGTGCCAGATCACTACAACGCTGGAAAAAGAGACAGCAGAAGCAAAAACTGTCAACCACAGCTTGCACCAGTTTGACATGGCAGGTGGCAGGATATATACTGGCAAACGGGGGAGTTGGGTCCCACTTCCCATTTTACTGTTATAGAAAAAGACCAAAGCGACTGCGGAAGAAGATGTGGGCACAAGAACGTGGGGCAAATGGCATCGGCAAATTGAGTGCGCATTGAGTATCGCAGCGATGTAGGTAGGTGCATGTGTTGAATTCTTAAAACGGGTTGGTTACTCAAAAAGAAACCCAATAATACAGAAACAAAATATGCGTAAACTGCCAGAAACAGACTGAAAAATGATGTATGACAATGGTTAACGACTGCAGTGCATGCACGCAAATGGGCCCAGACGAACATACATGGGAAAACAAGTAGCCAGTAACCGGTTAAGAGAATGATTCAGAGACCACACACTGGGTCCCTTCCCCTAGAGAACGTAAGTAGAAGCAGCATAATATTATACCTTCCCATTACATGCTGCTATGTCCAAACAGTGTTTGCTATGTAGTCGTGGGGTGTCACTTTTGCTCTATCTGGAATATAGACTGGTACTTCAGGTTTTCGATGAGATCTGTCCGAATTTTGCGACACCCAATTGGTCAGCACAAGAAGGTCGTGAACTTGTGAACTGCGGGAGGGATGCCAGCCACACACCAACATGTCTTATGAGTTTTTTTCTGGATATTTCTGATATATATCTTCGCACAGGGGATCACCAGTGGGTGAAGATAGAGGGTGACGGGGACAGACAGCTTCAGTTGGCCAATTATTGACATTTCTCCATCTTGAAGTGCTTTGGAGAGATGGCCCCTCAATCTTTCACCATTCTTATTTTGGAGAATGAGGTTGAGGAGGAAGATTAGAGTAGTTGATGAGGAGTGCAGTTCAGCTATTGCCTGTTTCCTGACAAGACGACCGAGTGCCTTTTCTGTGCAGCTTGATGTTTACCCCTGCCACATGCTCTTTGGAGCTGTTGAAACCTGGTCTAAACTGATACCAAGCGGGACGGGGAGCCGGGCGATCTGTGTCCAAACCAAGCTTTTCCAGTAGGAGGAACAATAGCAACTGAAGAATGCGGCTCGCGGGATTCACGCGTTTTGAGAGCTGAATCACTCCTTCACCCTCACCCTCCCAAGGACGGGTATTTCACCCTGCTCTATCTCTGAAGAAGGTGATGGTATCACGGTCGTATCACATCAACATGCAGTCACAGGGACCGATCGGTATTTAAGCCAAGAGATGTTTCTCAGCTATGTGCTATGATCTTCACACTATGCAACATCTGATGTAATTCAGTTCAATCTCACGGCAGCTGAATACATTGAAGAACGGCAGGTTTGCGGTGAGGAGATGCACTAGCGTCCGCCAGACATCTCAGAGAGAAGGAGAAGGATGCTCGACCTGGGTAATCCCAAGCGGCGTAGATATATCACCATGGCTTGTTCCTTTAAGGGTGACAGTGCCAAGAAGTGAAGTAATGTAGCCGTCTCGCTTTTGAATGGGGTGGGTAAAAGTAGTTATAAATTTTTTCGATTTTTTTTTCGATTTCTCTTTGCAACTCTGTGGTGAGGACGTTTATGCTGGTCCAGCCAGCTACAGGCTTCAACAGAAAAAGAAAAAAAGGTAACTGAGCAGTTAGCGTTTGATTTAAAGCGATACTGCTTAAAGTATTTGAGTAGATTCTCCACTCTGTTCGAAATGCTGCAAGATAGATGGACGGGAACCCATCCAGCCGTTGTTTCGTTATTTCCAAACGGTTAAAATGGATAATATGGCCTCGTGTTCGGGTCAAAAAACAGGGAAGAAAGAAAAGAAGAAAAGGGTATGATAATAAAAAAATATGTTCTAATAACACAGACAAATAAGTGTTATCCTCAAATAACAGGAACCCCGCTCAAATGTTTGAAATACATGCTCAAAAGAGATATAAAAAATTGGAAATAACGGTTTTCAAAAACAACACACACACACACACACTGCACGTTGCATGCGTTTTTCAGTGTTAATCAATCATCACTCAAGCTGACAGCAAACACATTGACAGCAGGCGTTACAGGCGTTCAAACTCGCACAGGGATTAACTCGAGTATTTTTTATGTTGATGAACATCGTCGGATATTTGTTAAAAAAAAAAAAAAAAAGATAGGGAAGAGAAGAAAAAAGAGAAAACAAACATGATAATGGAACAATACAAACAGATTAATGGCACGCTAGAGCTGTTGACATTTTGCAACATATAAGATCAGGCTGTGCTGAAAGCCAGGCATTCTCCCAGATTAAAAATGAAAAAAAAAAAAAAAGAAAAAGAAGAAAAACATTGTTGACAAATATATGAAGAACATTGAGTGCCACAAAAATATATTTCTTTGTAAAAAAAAAAAAAAAAAAAATAAAGCCAGTGTGTCCATCGGATACTGTGTGTGCATATTTTAACTTTCCTAATCGCTAACGTTCTCGTAAACTGCCGATTCAGATCAGTGTGAAATTTCAAATGTAAAAGAGGTTTTAAGAACAAAGGACAGGAAAAAAATAACTCATAATGGCAGAGAAGAGAAGAGTAAACAAACAGTAAGACAAATTTAAAATTGAAAAAAAAAATAAGTGTGTGTGAGTGTATGCGAGTCATTGAGCTAAAATCTCGAGGCATCTGAAAAGCAAAGTATGGCCTACCCGATTGGGGAAAAAAAAAAAAAAAAAAAAAAAAAACTTGTACAGATAAATGGAAACACGCAGTCCTCACTGGATGTGATGCGCCCTCAATACAAGTGAATAGAGTCCGTTCGACTCACGTGCAATGAAGCATGCAACCGACTCTGGGACTGTAGGACAGGATTTGAGGGTGAGTGGGGGAAGGAGGAGAAGCATGCGGATCAAATTCCAACAACTTCTGTGGGATGATCAACATCAAGTGAAGATGAAACGTGTTCCGTTGTAGATGTGATCCAATCTTGACCACAAAAAAAAAGTGATTGAGTGAAAAGTACATTTATGACAAGTTATTTTCCACCTTTCTTCTACCCGCCTTCAATGGCCCAAACCTGTTTTATTTCTCCGTCTCCCCTCTGAATGCACCTTCCCAATCATCCATCTGTCCCCCACCCCTACTACCCCCCGACTCCTCGGCATTCTCTCCTGTACCATTCCTTTTGCTTCATCTCACTGCTGTTCGCCGACAGTCGCAGTCTGAAAGGTACTCATGACCTTTTAAAACGCCCTGCTCTGTCTGGCTATTACGCAACAGACACCTGCACACCCCCAAAATTAAAAACCTACATCCAAGAGATCGAGTTTTAATCAGACACTTTGAACTGGGCGCTTTCTATGTTTTTTTTTTTTTTTTTGTTCAGGTTGCCTGCTCATTCCAAATGCGCATCGTCTCAAACTGATGCACGTATGACTCCAGACGTAATACTCGTGACATTTGTGCCGTTTTTCCTCCACCCCTCCCATAAAATTGATATATAGGTTTTTTTTTTCTGTGTTGTTTTGTTTTCAAATTTGCACCCCCCCATGACCGTCTGTTCAAAGTTTATCTGCCGCTTTCTGCAAATTATAAACAGATCCTTGACCAAACAATTAGTCAAGATAGCCAAGTTTCGTAATCAACATGTTCAAAAGGTATCGGCAGGCACCAGTTATAGATCACTTGATGGATGGACTTTCGTCATCGCGACTTTGATTGTGTATGATCACTGGTTTCGATTTTACCATGGATAAGCGCATAATTCTGCCACTTCGGGCGACAATGTAAC
>JADBJO010025229.1:0-24060 GCA_016801955.1 Conus betulinus
TAAAAACCTTTCCCGTCTCCCTACTCTCCCACCCCATCGCCCTCTTCTCCTGTTTTCTTGCTGTACACATCGAAATCTACCATACTGCTCAGTGCCAAGCAATCGAACTGGTGGCATGGTTTGCTTTGAAAAGTCAATCGAATGTTGCCCCCTTCTACCTCCACCCTACTCACCCCATCCCCCTCTCGCTCTACATTGGGTGTAGACCGAGACCGACTGTCCTCTTCCTGCATGGACCGTACCCTGTGGGAATACTAGTACTAGTCTTTGGGAGTGGAAGAACTTGTCAGAATCTTCCAACAGGCTCAACCCCACCCAAAGTTAATTCTCTCTCTCTCTCTCTCTCTCTCTCTCTCTCTCTCTCTGTCTGTCTCTCTCTGTCTGTCTGTCTGTCTGTCTGTCTGTCTCTCTCTCTCTCTCTCCTCTCTCTCTCTCTCTATCTCTCTCTCTCTCTCTCTCAAGCGTATTGAGAGGGGAATATAACAATAACACACTTTTATACATGCGATTTGAAGGGGTTGGGGGTTGGGGGGGGGGGGGGGGGGGGGGGGGCAAAGGAACGGAAGGTAGTGGCGGGAGGGGGGGGGGGGCCAGAAGGCAAGGCAACAGAGGATGCGGCTCGAACACGGTGGTTTTCCGAGCTTGAAATATCATTTAATGTTATTCACCTAAACTGATTCTGTGCTCTGATAAACAGTGTGCGGATGAAAACGTCAGATCAAAGGTAGTACCTCCATCCGTAGGGCGTTCTATCTTTGGTCAGATGCACTGCTACCCAGCTCTCCGGTGTCTGGCTGAATCACTTATTTCTACTTTCACCAAACGCTGAATAAAACTGCATACATTGCGAAGATACACGCGATTAAAGGCCAAGGAGGACACTAGACTCCCAGTAAGAGGAGTTTCCTAAGATTCTCTGGTTCCTTGGAGGGTGGTACCGGCAAAACGTTTGTGACTTTTCTGACAGAACGCAGATGGGTGCATGCCTATGCGCTCTTCAGACCCGCTTTGAACTA
Source organism: Conus betulinus (assembly GCA_016801955.1). NCBI lineage: Eukaryota > Metazoa > Mollusca > Gastropoda > Neogastropoda > Conidae > Conus > Conus betulinus. Next base: position 1,017 of record JADBJO010025229.1, read on the forward strand.
CTATACCCGACAAGTGCGTAGCAGGCCATTATCTCTATAGTCAATTACCAACGGCAAAAGTGGCGTTTTAGATTCTCAAAGGAATTATTTGTCACAAGCACAAGCAACTGTCTTTGTATGTAAGGGTTGCTCCGACTGCTTCGTAATGAGGAAAAATTAATTCCACTGATGGTAAATAATGGTGTATATAATTCCAAAGATGGTTTCATGTGCTCGACTCAAGTAATGGAAGTCTAAAAATGTAGATAATCCATCTTTGCGGTTAAACCTGCACATATGATAACAAAATTACATATTTCAAATACATTGATATGAACTATCACTATTCATCGTATTAAACCACGTGAAACACTTCTTATTGCACAGCTGAATTCATTTTCATAGCAGTGAATAATAAAATCATGGACTGCACGTGAGCATAACCATAGCGTCTTTTGTTTCTTATGTTCGTCTTGGGATTCCATTTTCTCCAAGACCTGCCTCTCTTATTCCTGCCTTCCAGACAGACGATAATAAAGTAGCATCGTCTCTGCTCTACGTCTGTGCAAAGTTCTGCATCCGCGGGCCTCCCTCCCCCCCTGTCCAGTGAATGTCAGAAGAAGTAGGGAAACGTGGAGCATGGCCGCCTGCGGCTCTTCTTCCAGTCAAGTGCTTGGCCAAGACGCCTTCCTGCCGCAAAGACGGTTTGTTGCTCCTCGGTCCCTGCACCTATCTTTCTACGCAGACAGGTAAACCGCTGGCGAGGCATAAAGAGCAGGAAGAGGGATGGGGCGGCAGGGGAATCTTGGTGGTCCGTGAAATGTTGGTCGTGGGAGGTTAAAGTTTATCCTTATCATCCCGTTGCGTTATCATGGGCCATACTGCAGCCAGCACGTGTCTGGGCCTAATAAACAGGACTCCCAGGGACGAGGGCAAAGAGCTCTTCAGCCCCTGATTGCCTTCACGATCTGTGCGGAGCCTTGTGAAGGGCGCGCGGGTTATCTTCAATTATCCATTATGACTGCTGCCGAAAATAGAAGTCAGTATCGGGCCCTGGGTCATATTTGACAGAGAACACTTGAAAGACCTCTCAAACATGCTGGTTCGCCTAATTACGTGAAATCACGGCGAAGATACAGCCAACGACGGCACAAACATCAGAACATGGCCATTCGTTCCTCCAGTCAGACATATTAAGCCGCTTTTATAAATCATGGCTCATAGCCATTCTGCTTCGCTATCAAATCCTTATTGATTTTCATCTTGAATATATGGCTTATGAACCATTCTTATAACACGCATCTCCGTGAAGTCCTAGCGATGGTTAACCCAGCTCACAAGAGCTATCCTCTGTCCAACATGTCTCTTTAATTGCAATCTAAGTGATTTCCACATAATGTCAATGGTTCATAAGCCCAGGAAGTCCTGTGGGAATGAGTGGGGAGGAAGACGTGCATCCCTCTTCAAATCATAGCAGGGAGTCAGAAGGCGCGGCGCTCGAAGCTGGAGCACTTTTTTCCAGTCAATTTGTTTATCCCTCCCTTCTCCCCCCTACATCCTGCCCCCACCCCCCCCCCTTCCCCTCTCTCTGATACATGAATGGATCACTGCAAAAATATGCACTCACTTAGTGTGTAAAACATACATGACACATTTACACACAGCACAATTTATGTAGTAATAATTTCTCTTTAGCCACCTCTGTGGAATGCATGGACAACTCAAAGAACTGCAAAGGCTGAGTGTTGACTGGCCAGTCGTTCAATAAACCTGGTGTGCCTGTGAACGGATGATCGAGAGGAAAAAAGATAACATTATCAGTCCAATCGCCAGTGAAAACAGCCCCCAAATCGTCGACTTCTTCCCCCATTTCAGCGTCAGTATCCGAATCAAACACTTGTTGTTTGAGCCCAACTGCTGCTGCACAGTTTCGTCTGCTTCTTCGTCACTATCAACGCCCACTTCAGTGTCGGAATCCACGTCTGTCTCACCACTGTAGGGGTCAAAAATCCTCATCAGAACGAATCGCTGATGTCTTCTTTGACATCTGACCCATCAGTCTGCGTTTTCAATGCTAAACTAACAATTCACCAGCCCTACTGTGTCGAAGGCTTCGTCGCAACACCATCTTTTCAATCACGGAGCAGAGCTGGCCTACGGTACTCTTTGTGTTGTCGGCTCGCAAGTGAGCCACGCCACACACACAGCGCAAGTGAATGGAAAGTTGTTAGGGGATAGCTAAGGAATCATCTCCCTTCTTGAGTTTCGTACCCGATATGTCATTCGGACAGCGCAAATTTTCAAAATCCAAATTCGCACATGCACATATTGGTAGTGAACGCTTCGTTGTACGATGTCCGCATATGCGGACATTGGGTAGCGAGTGAGTTAAAGCATCCAGATTAGACAATGGATGTTTCAACATGGCCACAGGATAAAGCATACAGTAGACAATGGATGTTTCAACATGGCCACAGGATAAAGCATACAGTAGACAATGGATGTTTCAACATGGCCACAGGATAAAGCATACAGTAGACAATGGATGTTTCAACATGGCCACAGAAGCATACAGCAGACAATGGATGTTTCAACATGGACACAGGATAAAGCATACAGTAGACATGGGATGTTTCAACATGGCCACAGGATAAAGCATACAGTAGACAATGGATGTTTCAACATGGCCACAGGATAAAGCATACAGTAGACAATGGATGTTTCAACATGGCCACAGGATAAAGCATACAGCAGACAATGGATGTTTCAACATGGACACAGGATAAAGCATACAGCAGAAGAGATGCCTGCAATGTTCTAACAGAAAGTATGCATCTCCTGGTGTATTCTATGGCATCCAATGACAACTGTTTTGAACACGAGAGAGGAATCTCTCATTACCTGGCTACTGATTTCTGGATAAATGTTTTATCAATGGGTCAACCTTTAACACACACACACTAGGGAGATGAGACACATGATGATGTAAAACCACACAGTCAGTATACAACACACTGGGGAGATGACACACATGATGATGTAAAGCACACACACACACACACACACACACACACACACACACACACACACACACACATCAGACACACAACCTGGTATGTCTGACAGGAACCAACCCTCACCTCTGTCCAAGAGCTCCGGAGTGAGCACGACACCTTTCTCCTGACAGATGCGAATGGCGTGGAAGTACTCCCTCAGACAGCTGCGGCGGAACTGGTTCATCAGTTCCCCCACCTCCCCTCCCAGCGTGGACTCCATGCAGTGGTTGTCCACGTCCTTGTGGCCGATGCGGATCACGCCCGGCATCTCGGCATGGGTGCCTTTCTTCTCTGGCCAGGGCTGGGTAGGAAATACTTATAGTGATATAATTACAGCATGGAATGATTACAGTGTGAAATAATTACAGCATGGAATTATTACAGTGTGAAATATTTACAGTAGGAAATAATCACAGTGCGAAATAATTACAGTATGAAATATTTGCAGTATGAAACAATTACAATATGGAATAATCATAGTATGAAATAATTACAGCATGAAATAATTACAGAGTGAAATAATTACAGCATGAAATGATTACAGTACAAAACAACTACAGCATGAAATAATTACAGTGTGAAATAATTATAGCAAGAAATATTTACAGTACGAAATGATTACAGCATATTACAATTACAGCATAAAATATCTGGCCAGGGCTGGGTAGGAAATAAGTATAGTAAGAAAGGATTTCAAAGAGAAATAATTACAGAATGAAAATTATTACAGTACAAAACAATTACAAAATGAAATAATTACAGCATGAAATAATTACAGAATGAAATGATTACAGCATGAAATAATTACAGCATGAAGTAATTAGAGTACAAAACAATCACATAACAAAATGATTACAGCATGAAGTAATTACAGCCTGAAATAATGACAGCATGAAATAGCTGGCCAGGGCTGGGTAGGACATAATTACCGTGCCAAACGATTACTGAGTGAAAAAGGTATGTCAACTCTAGGGATGTCAACAGTTCTGACTTCCGTGTTATAAAGAGCACGTATTTTGTAGATCGCTATGTTGTCACTTTGTTTTGTTTCCTCCAAGGACAGGGCTTTTCTCTCTATCTTGTGGCCTGGGAAGGCCCCTTGTGGCCAGCTAGGCTGCCGTAACCATGGTCACTGTAACACAGGTTGACCAAACAGATACCCTGAAGAAGATGTGGTGGAGAAACGCAGGCAAGAAGCAGACATGCACTCAACTCTTTGATGTGTTCTAGCAGAGAAACCAGCAGTAAATTTGAAATGAGGCAGGGAACAGCAAACACTACTACACAACGAACAAGTTGGGTAACTCTTGCTCCCACACCAGAAAACAAACAACACACCCAAAACTCCTGAGGAATGCTGCTGACAACACCGAATCGCCTAGCAGATATGACAGCACAGAGCACACAGTACAAACAAGGAGATATCCCCCCAAAAAGGATGCTCCAAGCTTGACTATATACCCTGTACTGGACACATCTATATAGGAACAACAACTGGAGACATGAAGAAACCTAAATCAACATTCAGTCAAGACTGGCACAGCCTTTTCGATCTTGACTACAGTCAGACAAGCACACACGGACAAACAGAAAACAAATACAGGTAACCTCGATTTGATTGAAGCGAAAGTAAACATGAAACGAGGCAGGGAACAGTGTACAATAAGCAACACACAAGCAGGGTAAGTAGGGTAGGGCAGAGAAGGCAGTCTCACCCATTTCTTCTGCCGGGCTCGTTCCAGAACAGTTTTGTCGTGTTTTCCTCAGTTCCACCATTTCCTCCGCGGAGGACCCCATGCGTCTTTCTTCCCTCAAGTCGAGCGGGGGCGGCTCCAGAGAGTTGGGTGTGGTGCTGCGACTGCGGTGGGGGGAGCCAGAACGACTGGCACTGCTGCTTCCAGAGTCGGCTCCCTTCTCGATCTGAAACATGAGAGGTGAGATTGAAATGATAGAGGAAACATGAGAGGTGAGAAGAAGTGCTACAGGAAACATGAGAGGTGAGGATGAAATGCTACAGGAAAGATGAGAGGTGAGAATGAAATGCTACAGGAAAGATGAGAGATGAGGATGAAATACTACAGGAAAGATGAAAGATGAGAATGAAATGCACAGGAAACATGAAAGATGAGAATGAAACGCTACAGGAAAGATGAGAGGTGAGAATAAAATGCTAGAGGAAACATGAAAGATGAAAATGAAATGCTACAGGAAATACAGAGGAAACATGAGAGGTGAGAATGAAATGCTACAGGAAAACATGAGAGGTGATAATGAAATGCTACAGGAAACATGAGAGGTGAGGATGAAATACTACAGGAAACATGAAAGATGAGAATGAAATGCTACAGGAAAGATGAGAAGTGAGAATGAAATGCTACAGGAAACATGAGAGGTGAGAATGAAATGCTATAGGAAACACAAAAGATGAGAATGAAATGCTACAGGAAACATGAGAGGTGAGAATGAAATACTACAAGAAAACATGAAAGGTGAGAATGAAATGACAGAGGAAACATGAGAGGTGAGAATGAAACGACAGAGGAAACATGAGAGGTGAGAATGAAATGACAGAGGAAACATGAGAGGTGAGAATGAAATGACAGAGGAAACATAAGAGGTGAGAATGAAATGAGAAAGGAAACATGAGAGGTGAGAATGAAATGGTAAAGAAACATGACAGGCAAAAAATGAAATGATAAAGGAAACATGAGAGGTGGGAATGAAATGTTGAAGGAAAATGAATACAGTGTGGTACAGACACACACACACACACACACACACACACACACACACACACACACACACACACACACACACACACACAAGCACAGCACACACACACACACACTCATAAGATTCAAACGAAAAACGGAAAAACTGACAGAAGCGTTACTAAAATGACAGCGACAAAAATCATGCTCTATGTGCTTATGTTTTCTCATTCTCCTGATCTAACCCTTCTTTGATCTTATTCCTCACTTTCTGCACTTGATCAAACACTGTTTATGGTGATGTTATCTGATATTATGTGAGGTTTTTCTAGACCTCTTTGATAACATTGAATGACTACACTTTTGTTGTTGATAGAGTTATTTATTGCATTTGTCCTTGTGAATTACACTGATTGACTACATTATTGTCATAGATAGTATCATCTGTGGCAATGGTTTTCTTGTCCTTCTTTAATTATTCTCATTGACCGAATTTGGTTGCTGATAAAACCATCCAGCAGTGCCCATCTTACACTGAATTTGAGAAGAAAAAAAGGGGATTGCCTGTTCTTCATTTTCATTCACAAGTTTATTTCATCCATTAAGGAATATTATTTTGTGGTGACACATTGCAATATCACATCATAACATACAATGTAAAATACAGTAGAATAAAATCAAATTAATAAGCTTAAAATGAGACATCAACACTCACCACTCATTTACTTATCTACACATCACAATCCATCTTCCATTCACACACACACACACACACACACACACACACACACACACACACTTCACACACACACACACACACACATGCATGCATACACACACACACACACACACACACACACACACACACACACACACACACACACACACATACACACACACACACACACACACACACACACACACACAATCACACACACACAGATTCATAAGCTAAAATTTGTCAACATACCATGGTTATAAACATTGTATGAACTTAAGATCAAAGGACTAGATCTCCATAATATACCCAACAACAGCACAACCACATTGAATATGTATGTAACCATTTGTTAGTACTATTTGTGCCTGTGTGTGGACATGTGCGCTCATGTCTGATTGTGTGAGTGTGCGCGTATGTGTGAGCATGCGTGTGCATGAGAGTGTGCAAGTGTGCCTCTGTGTGTGTGTGGACACATGCATGTGTGAGCATGCATTGTCCTGATACTGTTGATCTTGTCTGAAGAAGACCTAAGAGGTCGAAACGCATTGTGTTTGGTCATGTGATTTGTTTTTCCATGTCATGGCAGAATTACTTTAAATTTCTTTTAAAATTTGTCTTTTTGATTACATTATGTCTTTTTGATTCCACTGATGGACTACACTTCTGTTGCCGACAGAACTGGTTATAGTAACATTTTTTCTTGTTCTTTTTCATACGATTTTATTGACTGCAATCTTGTTGCTGATAGAACTGTTTATGGTGATGCTTTCTCTTTTGTTTTTTTCTTCTCACTGACGTTATTTGTCCTTGATAGAACTGTTGATGAAGATGTTATTTCTCTTAAATCTGGGCGCACTGTCCTCCTTTCGGTGCGCCTGCAAAGCTCTAAAAAATTATTTGAGTGAAAAAAAAAGTTTAAAAGAAAATGCTTTCTTGTTCATCTGGATTACACTGATCGCACACATTGCTGTCAATGAGACACAACCCATTTCTTGTCCTTTTTCATCGTTTTGATTTGCTCCATGTCTGCTGTTGAAGAAACTTTATGGTGATAACCCATTTCATTCTCCGTCTGGATGACTTTAACCATATCCAAATTTCTCTACCTTGACTGAACTGTTTGATGACATTGCCTCTCTTTGTCCTAGACTAATTACACTGATTCCTTTTATTTCTGTTCTTAATGAAAGAGTTCAGCGGTGATGGCTTTCTTGCACCAGATTGTTTTTACGTATTTCTTGTCCCCATTAGTCTTTAATAAATTGTTTTATGATCAAATATGAGAAAAATACAGCCCAGACAAAGGAAAAAATGTTCCCCAGACAAAAAAAAAAAGTAAAAATGTACCCCAAAATCCGGGAGTCTCTCATGGCAGGTGCAAGGGTTAAAAAAAAAAAAGAAACAAAGGTTAAAGTGACACAGCCTAATAGCTGTAGAGGCAGTGACCTCCCAAAGGTTCTCCATGTCTGGAGCACAGCATGATGGGCAGTTCATCTCCTCTTTCTACTACTCCTACCACTTTGGAACTCCCCTGAACTGACCTAGGTACCCACGTCTTGCTGGGTGGACAGAGGCTTTCGACCCTCCGATGACCTCACATCCCTCACCTCAGCAGGTAGCTACTCTGACCATGGAACAACAGGCCTCTCCAGGAATCACTGTGCTTCAGGAGAAATGGCAGCTGGAAGTAGCAGCAAAGGATATACATGTTCAGTGCTCACCTGCGTCACGTCCACCTCCCCCATGTACATGCCCAGTGCTAACCTGTGTCACGTCCACCTCCCCAATGTACATGCCCAGTGCTAACCTGTGTCACGTCCACCTCCCCAATGTACATGCCCAGTGCTCACCTGTGTCACGTCCACTTCCCCAATGTAATGCCCAGTGCTCACCTGTGTCACTTCCACCTCCCCGATGTCGTCCGCAGTGTACTCTTTCGGTGGATCTCTCAGGCCTTTTGTGAGTTACCTCGGCTCATCTCACTGCTGGCCTGGTTAGTGTTGAAGTCTCGACTCATGACTGAAACAGATGTAACAGAACAACATGTGGGTATGGAAACCTCTTTCAGTTACACGATTTTGCTAAGATGTGTGATCAGTTTTGTGTGCGATTCTCGAGTGTATGTGATAAGAGTTATTCGCATGGGTAGTATACATAAACCTCTTCTTTTTTTTTTTAAACCATTATTTCTGATTTTGCTAGGTTATCTGACCAGTTTTGTGCAGGAATCTTCATGGGTAAAGAAGTGCACACACACGCAGCACGCACGCACGCACACACGCACACACATACATGTGCAGATAATACAGCTGTATGTTTATCAACATTTCTTTTTCTCCTTTCTGGAACTGGAAGGGTCTGAAAACTGATGGTGACTCTACACAGAAACTCCTCTCCTACAGGACTGTCTCAAGGATGGCCTCCACCTAAGATAAATGCTTCACTCACAGGGCCGCCAGGCCTCATTCTTACAACCTACTACTACACACACACTCACAGGACAACACAGATTGTTCACTCACAGGGCCGCCAGACCTCATTCTTACAACCTAATACACACACACATACACACACAGGACAACACAAATTGTTCACTCACAGGGCCACCGGGCCTCATTCTTACAACCTACTACTACACACACACACAGGACAACACAAATTGTTCACTCACAGGGCCACCGGGCCTCATTCTTACAACCTAATACACACACACACACACACACAGGACAACACAAATTGTTCACTCACAGGGCCGCCAGGCCTCATTACACACACACAGGACAAACATGGTTCACTCACTTACAACCTACTACACACACACACACACAGGAACACAAATTGTTCACTCACAGGGCTGCCAGGCCTCATTCTTACAACCTGATACACACACACACAGGACAACACAAATTGTTCACTCACAGGGCCGCCAGGCCTCATTCTTACAACCTGATACACACACACACAGGACAACACACAAATTGTTCACTCACAGGGCCGCCAGGCCTCATTCTTACAACCTGATACACATACACACACAGGACAACACAAAATTGTTCACTCACAGGGCCGCCGGGCCTCATTCTTACAACCTAAACACATGCACACACACAGGACACACACAAATTGTTCACTCACAGGGCCGCCAGGCCTCTCATTCTTACAACCTGATACACACACACACACCTGCCAGGACAACACAAATTGTTCACTCACAGACAGGGCCGCCAGGCCTCATTCTTACAACCTAATACACACACTCAGGACAACACAAATTGTTCACTCACAGGGCTGCCAGGCCTCATTCTTACAAACCTACTACACACACACACAGGACAACACAAATTGTTCACTCACAGGGCCACTGGGCCTCATTCTTACAACCTGATACACACACACACACAGGACAACACAAATTGTTTCACTCACAGGGCTGCCAGGCCTCATTCTTACAACCTAATACACACACTCAGGACAACACTCTCCTTATCCCTCTCTTTGTCTCTCTCTCTCACACACACATACACACTGGAAATAAATGGGTACTCTTTGTTTGCAAGGAAAGGAAGAGATCAATGTTATTGTTCTGTTACCCCCTTCCCCCTCGCCAAAAGTGCTCTCTAGTAACGACAACAAAATAACAAAGCGTCAAGCGTAAAATGAGTCTGTCTTGTTTTTTCACATAACACAGTTGTGTATGTGTCTGTGCATGAGTGCATCAACATCATGGATCTCCATGCTATGTGATCTTCAAATGCTGATGCAGAGAAACATGAGTGCATCAACATCATGGATCTCCATGCTATGTGATCTTCAAATGCTGAGGCAGAGAAACATGAGTGCATCAACATCATGGATCTCCATGCTATGTGATCTTCAAATGCTGAGGCAGAGAAACATAACTCTTTTTTTTTTCCTCTTCATGTGAGACAACAGGGTTTGGGGCTGGTGCCTGTGGCATTCTGGGTTGCCTTCATGGCCAATCATACAGAAACAAGTCTGTAGCACAGTAGCACTAGTCCACTGCACAAACACTGCACACTATGTCCGCTGACCACACAGTCACGGCACACTATGTCCGCTGACCACACAGTCACTGCACACTATGTCCGCTGACCACACAGTCACTGCACACTATGTCCACTGTCCACACAGTCACTGCACACTACGTCCACTGACCACACAGTCACTGCACACTACGTCCACTGACCACACAGTCACCGCACACTATGTCCACTGACCACACAGTCACCGCACACTATGTCCACTGACCACACAGTCACCGCACACTATGTCCACTGACCACACAGTCACAGGATACTGACTCGTTGGTCACCTATGTCCACTGACCACACAGTCACTGCCACACTATGTCCACTGACCACACAGTCCACCGCACACTATGGTCCACTGACCACACAGTCACTGCACACTATGTCCACTGAACCACACAGTCACCGCACACTATGTCCACTGACCACACAGTCACTGCACACTATTTCCACTGACCACACAGTCACCGCACACTATGTCCACTGACCACACAGTCACCGCACACTATGTCCACTGACCACACAGTCACTGCACACTATGTCCACTGACCAATGAGACCTGTAATGTATGCAGGATAAAACTGAAATAACAAATAAATGTAACAAATAGACAGGATACAACAGTTGGTGTGAGGGCAAGGTTGGTCACCAAGACGAGCAGGACGTTTGATCTGCACATTTACCAAAGGTACTGGACAGGGGCTTTCACCTCGCTTTCTGCACCACCTTCTAAATCTTCTTCTTCCCCTACTGACAACCAATGGGGGGGGGGGATGATTCTGTCATATACTTAGGGCTTTGCAAAGGTTTGCGCTGTGTTCGTCAGACATAGTTTAGATTTCAGCTTGAGGGGGGGGGGGGTGGTGGGGATGTAGGAGGAGGGCAGGGGGATGGGGGGTGGGGATGTAGGAGGCAGGGGGGATGGGGGGTGGGGATGTAGGAGGCAGGGGGGATGGGGGTGGGGATGTAGGAGGAGGCAGGTGGAGGGGGGGGATTGGGGGGGGCAGGATGCTGTTTGTTGGTGTTATTGGTGAGTGGCGAGTCTGGACCTGAAAGCGGTCCCAGGGTCTCTGCGGTCACCACATCCTCTGGTAGTTTGTTCCATTCTGATCTGGGATGGTTCTCGGGAAGAAGGACATTTGTCGGTAGTCTGTCCTGCATTGCGGGATGTCGCAGCTGCAGCTGTTTTTTTTTTTCTTGAACTTCTTCTGGTCTGGGATTTCCTGGGCAGGTACTTGGAGTTGACGGCAATGATAAAGATCTCATCAAAAAATATCTTGTCAAAAGCACTTCTCCGGTGAGAAACAAGAAGCCACGAAGAAACTGCCATCAAAACTTTTTTTTTTTTTTTTTTTTTTTTTTTGCTGTCCCAACCTCTGCGCCACCTCAGAGGCAGTGCACCCACGCCGCTCATTCCGACACCCTGTCCACAGCCACGGCGGCCCCGCCGCAGCCCCGGCACCAGCAATCCACAGGGAGCAGTCCATGTCAAGTCGTCAAGAGGCAACCCACCGAAGGAGACACTGCACTGCTGCCGAGTCAACTTCAGTGGTGTTCAGTGGCGCCTGTTCTGATCTAACATAGCAGGACACCATCTACTAAGCCTTCCTACTGACCACAATAATTGCGTAGTCGCGCAGCCGGCGTGAGTGAGCTCTCCCTCCGGAGGGTGCCTCCACATCCGTCCAACGACAGCCCCAGGGGACTCGCCGCCTACCGAGAGGGACAAACCGAACGGTCCACCAAAACCAAGCCAACAGACATGGAGAGGACATCGAAACTGAGGTCACCATGAGAGCATGGGCATGAGGACCACAGATTTGAGACTTTTTTTATGATGATCGATGAGAATGAGGATGATTATGATGATGCTACGGATTTCCATTTCGGTCTGAGACTACATGACAGGGACTGTACTCTACGCTTCCTTTCATAATTATATCCCGGCATCAACCAGGCCCGAGAATACAGAAACCTGCAGTGTTGGTCAAGAAATTTGAGCAACACTCTCAGAAACGCATCTATTAAGTGGATGAAAAACTCGACTGTGTGGTCCCGGTCTTCCAAACTGAGTCCGCAGCAAAACTCAACTCTGGGTAGGAGCCGGTCGGGCAGAAAAACCCACATGACTTCTGATGGGATTCGAAAACCCACGGACCTCCCAGCGGGAGTCCGCAATGCTAACCACTTCGCCACGGCGGCTGGTAACTTTGTAAGAATGCACCTACATGTCCACGCACAAGTACATGCATACAAAGACACACACACATGCACATGCAAACACATACACCCATCAAGCACCTGTGTAACACACACACACCACCACACCACACACACACACACACCACACACACACACTCACACACACACACAAAGTATAACGGAGGCAATGTGGTGTGGACATACACATTAAACTAAAAGATGATTACAAGTCTGATTTTACAAACGTTCTTTCAAACTGAACAAGCACATAGGAGTAACAAACATAAGTATACAGAAGTCGGGGTGAGCTAATATGGCTCACTCAACACGACTGAGCAGATGGCCTGACCTCTATATGTACCCAGTGTGCTGGATTATACCATAACTCCCTCGACTTAGACATCAACCACACAAAAGACAGGAAAAACCACACCACCGACGCTCACGCACGGACATTTTGGTACATGGGCGATGGTGATGCTGCCTGCAATCTTGCTGCCCCTACGTGGGCAGGCGCGGTCTTGCTTGGCTTGGTGCTCTCTCTCCATCATTGAGGGACGCCCCGCGCCATGCGGACAACCTCCTTGAAGTGCCAGCAGCTCGTCAAAGTTGTTTGTCACAGGGTCACATCAAGGCTCTCAACTGTCCGACTGGGTGAGTGGATCTGTACTGAACAACACCCACACATATTGTCCATTCGCAGCATGTGGGACAGTCAGTGTCACAGGAGATTGGTCAAGTTAGTTAGCTGTTCAAACAGTAGTCAAACTCTACATGGGTCATAAACAGACAATCTGGAAAAGAAACAGCCTTTTGTACTGGCGCAGCCCTTTCACCAAAAGTCGGAATAGTAGACACAACAAACACACAGCCACACAGGCCATCCCAGGTTTGACACATGACCGCATGGTTTCTGGGCCTGAAATTTTCAACCCAGACGCGGGGGTGCCCGATGGAAAGCCAAACTAGCATGGAACAACATGAAACAAAAACATAGTATAGAGCAATCAAACTCGCCATCCGCAAATACTACAGACACATGCACATCACCAACCATCTGAACATGGTTTCTTAGTAAGACTTGACGCAATCACATCTCCAAAACACAGGACAGACTGATTTTTCCGGCGTCAAAACAGGTTGTTGTCATCCTGCATATCCGAAACGCAACCTTAGGCATCGACGCCCTCAGTTCGGCAGAATACAGGAAATCAGAATCTACTAGGGACATCGCGGGCCGGGGCCAGGAAACTCCAACCCCCCTCCTGGCAGTGAAACGGGTTCAAATCAACGTGAACTGGGATGAGATGGTGCGCAACACCAAGGAGACACGGGGGCGGAGATGGCGGATATAGTAGAGATCAGCAATACAGGAAAGAAAGTGACCTACGAGATAGGAGTGACTAAAAAAAGTGGAGACAGTACAAAGCAAAACCCAAAGTAAAATCTTGAAGAGCTAACATTTGTCAAAATTCTGGACGCGGTGGATCAGAAGGCAGGCTGAAGCAACTACTGTGACGTCACATGTCTTGTATTGGCACCAAGTGAGCACGGCAACAAGCTTCTGCACACGACACGCGCGGTGGGCCGACAGCCACCACACGCCCACAACCAACACACAGCCACACCAATACGACTGTGACCTCCAGCGGGGGCCTTATCCACAGGCAGGCCCGTCAAGACCGTAGAAAAAATGCGGAGAGCCAGCCCGAATCTACATGAGATGCGAGCTGCCGAGTGGACAAGTCTTTACCGTTCAAGGGTCGTCTACAGGCACGCCATAAACACAGCTAAGGACACAATGAGGAACGCAACCTCTGAGACCAAAAGGGCAGGGGGGTGAACACCTATGGTGGCGCATGCGTTCACATATGTTCGGAATGACTGCACGGACAATACGAGCCGAACAGGGATCACAGCAGCCCAGTACTATGTAGGCCCGGTGTCAGACGTTGGCCGGCGGCTAGACCTTGACCGTAGGGTACTAACACACAGGCCGCCACAAACGCAAGAGTACGAAACCACACGACACACACGCACACCCACACGCATACAAGGTCACATCCACACACATGCACGCAGGCTACAACGCCACGCGCACACACGCACACACACATGGGCACCAACACACTGCAACACAGTTACGAATTGGCATACATACAACACGCAGCACGTCCATAGTGTCGGTGTGGCCAAAAGTGTATTACCCGGCAAAGGAATTCACATGTGTATCCACTGATGTATTGGCATTTTCAACACTACCCGTTGACTTGTGCAGTGTATACGAATGTGACCTTGTTCTGAGTGATGTTGTGCTCTGGCATCATGGCTGGTGGAATGTTGGGTGTGTCGGCCACACTGTTGTGTGTGTGTGTAATGTGTAACAGATACAGATGTAAGATGCGGGATACACGTGCAGCGTGGAGAAGAGGATGACAAATGCTGACGCTCGACACAAGAGTGGAGGTGGGTGGTGGTTGGTGATGGAGTGCTGCGGTGAGAGGGTTGGTGCTGATCCTTACTCTAGAGATTGTTGTCCGCATCGTATCTAGCACATTGAAACTGGTTTGTATGGGTGGGTGGTGTCGTGAGGATAGCGTGTGGGGCTATCGGGGTCGTTGGTACTGATCTGATAGTAGCTCGGGTTACCATCAGAGTGTGCATCGTAGAAGTGTAGTGAGATCGAGACGCAGCGAGTCCACAGCACGAGCGACAAGGAACAGAGAGAGAACAGACACATGTCGGGGGGCCTCCTGCTGCTCAGTTCCCTACCAGGAAGGTGGGGTGTGATGACTGAGTGTGCCCGGGATCATGGTGTCATCGTGTGATGTAGCGCGTGTGTAAGCGACTGAAGTGTAATGCGACACCCCTGCATCGAATCCACCTCGCTTCCTACGTCCGAGGGCCTCGCTTAGTGCCACCAAGTCCTCTTCCCAATTCGCGTAGCGTAGCTCGAACAGAAAGTCAGACATGCGGCATCCAAACTGTGGACTGGACAGAGCAGTCTGAGTTGTCACACGTGCCCGCATTCGTTCGCCTGATGGCGAGATTAGTCTGTGTTGAATGGTGGACGCACTCAATCAATACGGAGGCAAAAGAACGAATGATGAGCCTTCCCAAGTCCCCACGGAGTCCCGCCAAGTACGTATCCATGCAATATACGCTAACGCATTGGCATGGGGTTAGGTGACTCCAGTGCCGAACGAGAAAAAGGCTCAAGTCTCCCATCAACGTGATAAACAGATCGTACGAAACAACACACACACGCGGGTTCAGATTTAGACGTAAGACCTTCACAAAAAAAACCCACGGCATTACCCACTACTGTCTTTCCGGTCAAAGGAACGGAGTCGTTTGGTGCCATCGTTAACTTGATCTAACGTCATAAAGGCTAACGGGACGAGAATCGGCCCTCTTGGCATCATCTGCCTTTAGTAAAACATCCAGCGGGCAGGACCGTAGTGCATAGGGGGAGACCCATTGTCTTCGTCGCGTCGATGTGTGTTTGGACCTCCGTATGTCTTCGACTGCAGGGGAGATGTCGAACTGTCCTACCAAAACCATGCAAGCGTTACTGATATGGTATCAGTAATATACACCCGAACAGAGGCGAGTCGAGGGGACGTGGCGGGAATCATAACAAGAGATTTTTATTTTTCCCAAAGTGGACTTCCAAAGTTTCACTAAAAAATTGAACCCTTCCAACTGTTCTGGAAAAAAAATTCCATACTCATTTTAGAAACTCAGGCTTTTCTTTTATTCATGTACCGATCCTAGACTCCTACATGGCATAGCACTTCAATGACAAGCAAAGTGCCACAGAAATTAACAAAGAACAAACATAAAAACATCTCACATGTTTGTTTTTTTCATGTACAAATAACATAATTTAACAACTGGAAAATGCGCTTTCACAACTGTGCACGCTGACGACCGTGGTTCTTGTTTTCCCATACTGGCACCTAGGATTCTGAGGGGGAGGGTCTCTGGTTCCACCAACCTGCTTGCTACGTAAGAAAAGGGCACGTCTTAAATCCAGGGGAGAAAAAAAAAGGGGGTCCACAGGGATCTACACGCTTTGCTGGGGCTCAGCAATCCAGCTACCGACTTGGGGTGTTTTGGTTTTCTTTTTTCCGCTTGCCGGGCGTTGAGCAAAGAGGGCTGAGTTCGCTCAGGAGCAACAGGGCCAAGAAAAAAAAGGAAATCAAAGAATCCCCTAAGCCCATCCAGATTGGCCCGCAAGAGCGCGGTGGTCGCGGGGCCTAAAACCAACCACTTTCTGTGGTAGCTGCTTAATTCAATTGGCGGCGACTTCTCTTTCCTAGATGCAAATATCAAAACAACAAAACGTACAAAAAGAAACCTGTACAAACCCATTGGATGGGGTTTGATAGCAAACGAGGGGAAGGGGAGACTGTGAGCGAATAAAGGGGCAGAATTAACAATATATGAACATGAAGGGCTGCAGGTGCTAAAATTTTAGAACACATAGGATCTTACCTTCACAAGTAGTTAAACCATGGTAAAGTACGGTCCTATTTCGTCACTAATAAACACTTTATTAAAAAACCGGGTCATGTGCCCAGAACTTTTTAAAAAATCTGATCCAAGTAACGATAATGGAATTAAATAGTTTGTAGTCAAGCACCGTCCTGTAAACAAAAGTACAACACACGGAAGCGCAAACCACGGGGGGCATGCATAGCCCACCTGCCGCCCGACGGCAGCGTGATGCACGGCGCTGCCCAGGTAAATGCACTCACAAACCACACCGACACACACACACATCACACACACTGCCACGTACCCTATTGTATGCAGGCGCATGTCTATCACAACCACACATGTACATCGCTCAATAAGTGCAGCACAAAAGAGGCACCCACATGCACACGATCGGCATCACCGCGACGTACACCCACACACAGCACACCCACCACACACCAACCCCAAACCACACACGGACGACACAACTGGGACAATGATTTGTATGCCCTAGTTTTCTCTTCCTGTACATAAAATTTTAACAAAGGTCAAAACGTCAAACAAAACCGTATCCTCATCATAACAACAAAAAATAAAAGTCAGTTCCATGAAATGCAGCATCCCCCCCTTTTCCCCACCATTGGTGGGTCCCATACCAAAAAACCACTAAAAATCAGATGCAATATTGGGCTATTAATTTTAATATAAATAAAAAATGCGACATTTCTTCCTTTGGATCTGTGAGAGACTGCGTGTAACTTATGACGGACAAACCCTGTGCAAGAGCACATTGTGATAGTGCTAAATGTTGCATAACACACCTTATTCCCTATACCGCGCCAGCAGTGTAGATGCGATATAAGGCACAGTTCAGTTATAGTACTGTGTACGTCATAGGATGATGGTCAATAGAAGATACAAGCAAGCACGCAACCTATATTCTTCCCTTCAAAAGTTGCATAAAACTCCCTCTGCCACCTTATCCATGTAGCAATTTTGTTTGTTTAATTAGGAAAAAAAAAACAAGCTAAACTGTCTGAATTCTTAACGAGTGAATGTTTAAAGGGGCATCATGCACCGTCATTTCCCCCAAAAAATAGTCCCTGTGGCTGCATGGGCGGGGGGCTGGGCATGTACCAAATGTGGTTCTTGGGGTGTTCTCAAAAAAGAGACTGATCATAGGAGTAAGAAGTAGATAACCAAGGGGGGTAGGACGGAAAATAATATGAAAAAAAAAATACAGGGACATGAAAGTACGCAGGACAGGTCTTAGGCGGTGAAAATCTGCAAATGACACAGGACCCTTTTGGCAGCTGGTCTGAAAATCAAAACCACAAGGGAGAGAATACCGGCGTTCAGCGGGGAGATCAAAAAAAAAAAAGATACACTGGAAATACACTAGATCCGAAGCAAAACACAAATCACATGATTTTTTCGAACAGCAAAATAAATAAACATTTTCCTTGTTGGATGGCAAGAGTAGTTTTTATGTTGTTAATACTAAAGATAGCAATTTCACTGGTAACCGCATCTTAAGGTTCAGCAATAACTATGGGACTATTCCCACAAACCAATAGGGGGGGGTTATTAACACATTGTATCATATTTTTAATATCAATATATATGTTAGCTCTAATTCCCCCACGCTGCTGAAATAATCAAATCCATTAGTTTTATTTAAAAAAAACCAAAACTTGCCACCTGGAGGCCACACATGTGATTTACTGCCAAATGTGGGAGTGATATCACCAGAGTACCCTACTGAAAAGAAGACAGCATCAAACAATTTGGCCTTTTGCACTTACACTTGGATTTGCTTATGACATACACTGACATCTGCGCACGGCACACACACACATCCTAATTCGGATCGCACTAACAGATTTACAAACACTAGCATGTCCTACACCCAGCACACACAACACCGCACAGGACACACACACATAGACCCACACCACAGCAGACCTTCCGCACTTCACTACACACATAATCAAAGCAACGAATAGACCTACTGGCACTTGTTCCTATGACTGAAAGATTAGCTTGAGCGACTGAGAAACAAATCACTCAAACCGATCAAGGACTTCTGCACATCGTCCCCACTTTGGATGGGTACACAGGGCCTTCATCACTGTTCAGGCTGGCATGCGGCTGGCCGGATGCCTACCTCTGAGTACATGTAACACCCCTTTTCCGCTTCAGCGGCTGCCTCTCCAGCTGGGGCGATGATGTGTTCCCTTGCGGCTCGATTGGCCCCAAGGAATTCACAACAGCACATGCTTTGGGATATTGCTTAATGGGTGAAGAGCACGCTGTGCGAATCCTTCCAGCCGTTTGTTGGCAGGGATGTGGTCCCTTTTAGTTATATTCATCAAAACAGTCTTGCAAGTCTAATACCAATCATCATTTGATGATGGCATGCCACCTCTTTTAACTTTCGTGTGACTGTTTTAAATGGGTACTGGGCTGCTCTGTTCTGTTCCCTAAAAAGCGTCCTGTTTCTGCCTATACCTTCCGGGGGTGAAATAAAGGGGCAACATTAGTTCATCGCATGTATGTCATCAACAAATTTTTTCCTCATAACAAAAATTCTGAATTATGATAGACTGGTAGGCACTGTGGGGGCTCATTAAGCAGCCATTCTAGACACTTGCAGAGCTGTTCATATGATAAGGCCTCTACATTTTTATTTTTTGGTAAGGGGCGCGGGTTACGAAGGGGCACACGTCTTCCGTGGCACTCAACAGGTGTTCCATCAGTCACATCGTCCTGCTGTTTCCATACAAAACAGAAATAGACGCATTCAGTACCCTAGTTAGTTTTTAAATGATCAAAGTGAATGGTTGGGGGGAAAGGGCTCTGGGGATGAGGGCTGAAGAGGGGGATGAACGCATATAGGTAGAGGAATATATAGTATTTCGGTTTGAATTGATTTAGGCACGAAGCGATCATTGCCGTTTGAAGGCAAACGCCAATATGTCCAGATGTGTGACATTAGGTAAATGATATCTTTTTTATGGAGCATTTTAGCCGGCCCTCTGCACCTCCCCCCACCCCAGCCCCCACCTCGCCCAAGTTCATCTCAAAGAAAGAGGAGACAGAGATCCCCATGATGGCGACATACAAAGTGGGCACGGGGCTGAATGTACCGCTCTCTAGTGTTTCATAAGTTTTGTGGTAAAATGGTTTTCAGCAGTTCCAATTCACTCACTTATTGTGTTTTGAATGAGAAATTTCTCTCCATCATATTTTCTCTTCATCAAAGACCACAGAGAATATAAATTATGTAACTACAAATAACAGTAAACATGCAAGTTCTTGTTATTTCAACTGACCAACTGAAAGAAGCTACCTTTTTCATGAGAATTTAATTATTGTGAGAGTTTTTAATACTGAATTATATCGGAAGCCCTTAGTTAAACTCAACGCCTGTGGTGTCTAATTAAGCATCCACTCTCTCTTAGTTTATTTCCTTCATATTTTTGGGGCAATGCTGTACAACTGTCGCTAGCTAATAACAAAATGGATGCGTACCCAGTTCAAAACTTAAAAAAGTACTGCTGAAGCACCGACTGAATTATTATGATGATCCAAGTTGGTTGAAGATCTCGAGTGGAGTTTGAGTGTCTTCGGTTTTCACTCCGTTTAAGTGATACGGTTACAACTTTTAGTGCTTGACAAGAGCACGAGAACAACGAGCATGATTTTTGTTTCTGTGATTCACGAAAAACGACTACATCAACAACAAAAAGCACAACAATTACCCACCGGAAAAGTAATAAATATATCAAGAACTACTTCGCGCGAGGTTAGCGCCCGAAGTGTTGCTACATACACAAACGACGACCCTGCCATCTATATCCTGTCCAAGGGAAACAAGTCTCAAGTGCTACTTTCGATTTCTTTCGGCCGGTACTTCGAAGTGTGAAAGTTTTTCCGATTCGTATATATTCTCTATGGCCAAACTAGAGAAATCAGAAGAGTAGAAAACCTGTTTTAGAATCAAGAATATTACTTTTGTCACACATGAAGGGGCAAAAGGGCCTGTGGTGCTTCTTCTCTCTTCTTCTTCTTGTCTAGAGCCGGGCCAAAATTGGCGTTGTAGGCTCTGCTGTTTAGGTGAGTGCAAGCCGGCTGGCTGGCTGGTCTTTTTGAGTTAAACAGGATTTAAAAACTACATAACATGTTCAAAATCTATTGTGAATTTCCACTAGTGGCCAGCTTTGGGGGGCTGCAGGTCACTGGAGCTGCAGCTCAGGCGGTCTGAAGAATGCCACTACTGTTGGAGCTGTAGTGGTCGCACTAGAAAGTTTATTCCACTCCCCTCACTGTTCGGGGGACGAAGGAGTTTGTGCAGAGCTGGGTGTTTTGAGTGCCTCCTGGAAGATGCGAGCACTATTCCTTCCGCAGGCCCTGGAATGAAAGGATGGTAGAGCATGGAGGGGGGATGTCTACCAGCCCAGTCTCGATGCGGTACAAGCTTCCCAGTCTGTTATGGTGCCTTCTGGTTTCAAGGCTGTCCCACTGGAGTTTCCGTTAGAAGATCCGTGACAGTGCCTGGGTGTGCGTTCAAAATAGCAGTGCAGGGCATAGCGAGCTGCTCTTCTCTGGACCTTTTCCAGGAGGTCCAATGTCTTTCTTTTGTGAGGGTCCCAGACAGTGGAAGCGTATTCTAATGTAGGACGAACCATGGTCATGTAGGTGGCTTTGCGAACCTCAGCGGTGCAGTCTCTTAAGTTCTGCGGAGAAAACCCACTGCCCTGTTCCCTTTGGCTGCCACCGTTTCAACGTGCTTGGTCCAGGATAGGTCCTTTGTCATGGTTACTCCTAAGTATCTGGCTGAGGATACTGCTTCCAGGGTTTGTTCATGAAGAGTATATGCAGAGTGGAAGGAAAGGTGTCTGCCTGGCGAGATGTGGAGTGAGTTACACTTTCCTGCATTGAATCTCATCTGCCAAGTGTCTTCCCAATCTGCCAGGCGATCAAGATCAGCTTGCAGCAAGGACTGATCCTTGGCACTGCAGACATTCCTATAGAGGAGAGCGTCATCTGCGAACAGCCGGGGTGTTGGAGTCCTTGGCTACATCAGGAAGGTCATTTATTTATGCTAGGAAAAGAAGTGGACCCAAGACAGTGTGCCTTGGGGGACACCGGATGAGGACGGGGCAGGAGATGAATGTACGCCTTCGAGTACCACTTGCTGCGTTCCGCCGAAGAGGAACGACTGGATCCAGCCAAGGGTGTTGTTCCGAACTCCATAGTAGTGCAGTTTCCGCAGCAAGCGTTGAGGCGAGGGACCTTGTCGAAGGCCTTGGAGAAGTCTAGGAGCACTACTCATCTACTTGCACACAGTCTGGGAGAGTTCTCTTAGCAATGTCATGATTAGTGACAATCAACTGTGAACATGCCTCCGTGAATCACCGCTTTTTGAATAGGGGGGAGGGTTCGCTGGAAACATGAAAACCAAAAACAAATGAGTTGCGCCTGCTTTGCCAATCCGGGGGTGTGGGGGGGGAGGTGAACGGGAAGTAGAAAAAACGGTGATAACCTGTGTTTTCTGCCAGACGGGGGTGTCGAGCTATAGTGGCACAATGATTTTAGTAGAGGCCGACCTAAGGAGAGCACTCTTCGTACAGACTATACTGGTTTACTTCGACACTAAGTAAAGCTGTGGCATTGGTTTGTCGTGGGGGGGGGGGGGGGGGGTGTCGCCTGTGTGGTGCTTTGACAAGTCGCGCGGGGAGGCTTTAGGAAGGCCGTTTCTTTACGGCTGCTTCGGCTCTGCAAGACTTGTAAAATTGGGGGCGATATCAGGATAAAAAAGAGACTGGTGGTCTGGAT
>JADBJO010025230.1:0-10000 GCA_016801955.1 Conus betulinus
AGAGATAGAGAGAGAGAGTGGTCGAGAGAGAGACAGAGACAGAGAGAGGGAGATTAAAGAGACAGAGAGGAGAGAGAGAAGAATGACGAGGAGGGAGAGAGCGAAAGAAAGAGAGAGACATGAGAGAGAAGAGAGGAGGAAAAAGAGAGAGAGACACGGACTTACAGAAGAGAAAGAGAGAGAAGAGAGGGACAGAGAGAGACGAGAGAGGAGAGGACAGACAGGACAGAGGGACAAATGGCAGACAGAGACGAGAAGACACGAGGACAGAGAGAGACAGAGTACAGAAAAGAGGACAGAGAGAGTACCACGAGACAGATCAGAGACAGAATTACGCCACGAGTAGTAGACAGAGGACGTGAGAGAGGGGAAAAGAACCTTTAAAAAAAAAAAGAAGAAAGAAAAAGAAAGAAACCCCACAAGAGGAAAGAAAACGAAAACGGCGAGGGAGGAAAGACGGAGAGGTAGAACTTGTGCCAAACGGAAACCACCCTGCCTTCAACAATTCATGAGAGTTCCATGCTCGCCCTCCTTTTTTGGTGTGTTTATCGAAATTAGCCAGCCCAACACACACGACACACAAACACACACACACTCACCACACACATCACAGCACACAACACACACAGAAAAGGAGGAGGAGAGGAGAGAGGAGAGTAGAGGGGGGAGAAAGGAGGGCGCGAGAGAGAGAGACGGAGAGAGGAGGGGCAGTGGTAGGGGGGTTGAAGGATGGTGATTGAGGGGGGGTGTGTGGGCAGGAGAAACACACGCTGACAGAGGAGACGGAGTAGAGGAGAGAGGCGTGAGAGAGAGCGGGAGAGGCCGGAGGGGAGGATGAGTGGACGGACGAGAGCAGAGAGAGAGACGGGGAGGAGAGAGAGCCAGACAGACAGGACAGGGACAGACAGGGACGAGACAGACAGACATAGACAATAGAGAAGGAAGGGTTGGATGTTGCGAGTGTGATGAGGGTGTAGGTGTCGCGGAGACAGAGCGAGAGATGAGAGAGGACGAGAGAGAGAGAGAGAGAGAGAAGAGAGAGGAGAGTAGAGAGAGAGAGAACACGACCCAAAAAAGGACAGACAGACCGAAGGGACGGGTTGGATGGGTGCGAGGAGTTAGTGAGAGGGGGTATGTGTCGCGGAGACCACACAGACGAGAGAGAGAGAGAGAGGATGAGATAGAGGAGACTGAAGAGGTTGATGGGAGAGGAGAGAGAGAGAGACGAGAGAGAGAGAGATGAGAGAGAGAGGAGAGAGAGAGAGACAGACAGAAAGACAGACAGGACATAGGACATAGAAGAGTGATGAGAAGGACGAGCTGGATGGTGCGAGGTACGGTGAATTGAGGGTGTATGTGTCGCGGAGAGAAAAGACTGAGAGAGAGATGAGGGGATGAGAGAGGAGGAGCTATAGAGAGAGAGAGAGAGAGAGAGGCGCGAGAGTGGAAAAAGGAGGTGAAAAAACGAGGCGGTGGGCAGGAGATAGGAAAGGGAGGTAGGGAGAAGTGGTGGGGGGGGGGAGGGTTGGGGCATACAAGGGGGCATGGGGGAGGGGGGGCGGGCGGGGGGGGGGGGGGAAGCATTCGGAGAGAAAGAGGGACGGGGAAGAGAGGGGGGAGGGGGACGGGGAAGGAGGACAGCGTCTGAATGAGCGGCTGGATGGCAATTACAGTGTATTTGCTGTCGAATATACGTTGTTAACACGAGAGAGAGAGAGAGAAGAGAGAGGAGAGAGCTGGAGATGAGAGATAGAGAAGAGAGAGAAGAGAGATTGTGTGTTAGAGAGGAGAGCGAGAGAGAGAGAGATTCAAAACTTTGAGGATGGCAAATTCATATGCAGGTCTTTGCTCCTAACGAGCATGGGGTTGGGGGACGGAGGATGTGTGTGTGTGTGTGTGTGTGGTGTGTGTGGTGTGTGTGTGGTGTGTGTGTGTGTGTGTTGTGGTTGGCTTGAGGGCAACATAACGAACCGTATAGCGAAAGCTTGGCTATGTCCCCTGGAGTGGCACTGTCTTCATCTGTCCGTGGGCAGGGGGTGGTTGGGTGCTGTGGGGTGTGCTCGACAGCTGGAGGGTGGCGTTTTTTTTTTCGCCGGTGGGCTCTGCAGTCATGAAATACGGGCTCAGTACACCCTGGGGATGGATGTAATAACTTTAAGGCTGTTATGAGCTGCATCCTGTAGGTCTCTGATTTACCTCTGTTCAGGAGCAGGTTACGTCCCTTGATATCTTAATGGAGTGTCCTGCATGTGCGTGGCCTGTACCCATCGTCAACACAGCGCAGGCCTCCAAGGGTGGTACAGGGGACTGCTCTAATGCAGGCAGGTGGAAGACAAGTGTGTCTGGCGGTCTCTCCCCGCACCTTCAGATGCACTTCTTTTTCTAGATAGATAGATACACACATATTTATGCACACACATATAAATTAATGAATAGATACATTTGTTTTTATAGGGGGGGAGGGGGGGGGGGGGGAGGGTGAGGTGTGTGGTGGTGTGTGTGACGGGAACCACGCCCTCGCGCACTTCTTTTTTGTTTGAGTCCTATTCTTTTCTCCAATCATCATCTGCTGTATATGTGGCCAAAAACACTTCCTAGAAGCCTAAATCTTAAACAATAACACCAAAACAAAGGAACAGACAAAAAATGAAAATAAAAAGGAAAAAAAAAGGAAGGAAGGAAAGAAAGAACAAATAGAAGAGAAAGACTCTTCCTACTCCCCATCCCCCTACTGTTCCTATTCAACCCCCTCTCCCCCCACCCCCACCCCCACTTTGTCCCCGCACTCCATACTTAATCGAAGTCAGCAAAATAGAGTGACTTCGCAACATACCACAACAGTTGAGATACTGATCAGTCTGACCTAGCAAACACGAAGATATTCAACAACATAAAGAAACAAGAAGTCCAAGCCCCCCCAAACCCCCCCCCCCCCCCCTCTCTCTCTCTCTCCACTTTTTTAAAGTCCCTAAGGGGCTCCATTTTTGCACACGAAGCTCAACAACAATCCTTTAGGGGGGTCAGGGAGGGGGGGGGGGGGGGGGCGCAAGGAGGAGAGGGAGAGGGAGGGGAGGGGGAGGTAATTAGGAACTTCCCCAGAGTAACAACGCCAATTAATCGGTCTACGCTGCCATGATGCAATTCAGGCGTTTGGCCATCTCTCGTCTATTTCGGGATGCTGCTCACGCGGGGTTTCAGTTTCGGATCGAGACCATGAGATTTTTTTTTTTTTTTTTATGGGCTGATTGGCTATTTGGGTCCGGTAAAGGAGAAAGAGAATGTCGGTGCTATTTTTTGCCGCTCCCTGGCCAACCGACAGATCGAAAAACAAATCGAATTTGTGCTGAAGAGGATGGAGGGCGAAGGCGAAGTCAGTTGCCTTCTGTGTTGCTGCACAGACCAAGTCTCCTTATGTCTTCTTGATCGCGGTGGACTCTCTCTTTGTCTCGGAGTGTCTGTTTCTCGATGTGAGTGAGTTCCTGACCTCCACCCCCCCCCCCTCCCCTCTCCCCCCCAAGGCCCCCCATCCCCGTGCCCTCCGCTCACCCACGCTTTCTTTCTCTTTCCTCTTTCTCCCTTCCCCCCCACCGCCCTCCCTCTCTCTCTCTCTCTCTCTCTCTCTCTCTCTCTCTCTGGCCGACTGCATTTATGTTGTTGTGCTCTTGTCTGGTTTTTGTGTTTCAATTTAATTTTTTTTTTTTGATTTTTTTGTGTGAGTGATGACACAACCACGGACCGACTTCTGCACACACACAAAACATCACACACACACACCACACACCCACACACACACCACACACCACAAACACGCACATACATGCAACAACACACACACACGTCACGACAGTAATTGCGTGACCAAAAGTCAGCCGCATCGATAAACCTTCTCTACTAGCCTTCACACACACACAATACGAGAACAGAACACTACACACTACTTACACATACAAAAACAACACACACACAAAAACGGCGCGAGCGCGGCGAACAAGCTCTCTTTTCTCACTTTCAAAATGAAAAACACACTTAAACACACGGCGCGCTCGCACACACAACACACCACCGACACAACACGCAGCATCACACGAACAAACGACAACACCACCCCACCACACACACACCAACAGCACACACGATAAACACTGGCACCATATCTCTGGTGCTTTCTCTCACACCCACTCACAGCCACACACCCCACTTAAACATATAATATAAGATAGATAGACTAGATATAGATAGAAATAGTAGATAGATATAAAGTTTGTTGTCTACGGGAATATATTTCAGCTCACATCCGCGAGTCTTTCCAGGGGCGGCAACGTAGGCCAAACACACTATGGCCGTATGCTATAAATGACTCTTATTTTATTCGCTAGATGGGTGACGGGTGTGCTGACACCTCACTCGTAACTCTCAATTTGCTTTTCTCATTGCTTGCTTTTCTGCTTCACTAATTCCTCTGCACTCGCCGCCACAGCACACACACACACCACAGCACCACACCACACACACACACACACACACGCACGCACGCAACGCGCACACGCATCGCACCGCACGCACGCCCTACACACGGCCAAGCGCTATATAGTTTCGTAGCGTCACAAGGAAGTCATACGTGCCGACGAGGCACACAAACACATCACACAACAGTGAACACGATAACACCATATTCACAACCAAACTCTATTGGCCTTCTCTCTAACGGAGGCACTCCACAGCCAACACCTCACTCATCGTCTTCTCTCTCTCGCTCCTCACACCACACACACACACACCCCACACAAACACACAGAGACGGAAGAGGGTGCCCTTGGGAGAGTGGAGAGAGAGGGGGGGGCACGCCCCAGTAGGAGAGAGGGAGTTGGGTGCGCGAGAGAGACCCCACCCTGGAGGGACGGGGGACAAGAGGAAGAGGAGGTGCCGGACTGCCGAGCCGGCGGGGGTAGAGGTGTTCGCGTGCGGGGAGCGTTAGAGGGAAGAGAGGGGTGACCGATACCGGCTAGGTCAAAGTTAGACAGGGAGAGAGGAAGACTAGGATGGAGAGATCGAGAGGAGATTGGACTTTGTCCCCGAAGGCCAAAGTGCTGGTCGGTGAGGCGGGTATTAGCCTTTTCCGATCAGACGATATGGACGTCTGAGGCTGGTGGTTGAAGGTGGTTGGGGTGGGATGGACACGGAACGGAGAGAACGCCGCGGGTGTTTAGCACATGATCGAGGCCCTCCAACAGCAGGGACGACATCCCCCCCATACCGAACACCCCAAGCAACCACCACGGATCCGCGTAACCCCCACGACGCCACCCGGTGGTGCGACCTGGGTCACCCGCGCACACCAGGCGGCGGGAGGGTCGACAGAGCCCACGAACAGGCAGAAGATGCTGAATCGTGGAGCAGGGGGTTCGGAAAGGTGGGTTTGAGATGCGGCTCGTCGTGTTGGGTGGTGGGTAGGGGGGGTAGGGAAATTTTTCTTTTTTCTTTTTTTTTTTCTTTTTGTGGTTAGGGGGTCTCGGAACGGTGAGAAACATGGGAGCGGCGGGGTCATCTCTATGTCATATCGCTGCTGGTGTCAAAAGACTAGCATGTTGACATAAAAGACAGCTACAAATTCTGTTTCGATTAGGCGGATAGGGTTTAAAAAAAAAGAATTTTTTTGGATGAAGAATGATTGTTCAATGTTCGTTAAAAACTGTAATGAGGGACAATATTTTTAGAGATTGTTTTGGGACTGGGATTCTGGTTTCTTATTTTGAGTTAATGAATTGGTGTGGTGCAGAGGAAAATGGACCGGGGGACAAGGGTGACTGATTGTAAGGGTCTTGACTGTACTGTGTTCGGTTGTGGAAGTCTTGCCGTTTGAAAGATCTCAGCCAAAATTTACAGTTCGTGCTTCTAAAACAAACCCCAACCAACGCACATAAACACGTTATTTTCCAGAATACCTCTTTCGTGATCTAGTACAAGTAGTGTCGTCGTACACCGCTGTCGCCGCGACTGCTTCAGGTCGTCAAATCTCTCTCTATTGTCATGTCAGATCCATGTGCTGTTCGTCTCTACCAGTGCCATCTAGCTCCTGCTCTGACTCCTCTTCTCTCGCTCGTCTCGCTCTTACCGCCATCACCCGCCGACTCTTCCTCTGTCTGTCGAGTCAACGTGCCGGCGTGAGCGCGCGCTCGTTGTGGACGACAGCTGAACACGACCCACACAGTCCCATCACACATACACGCCGATCCGGCGCGCGCGCGCTTGCGCGTCGCGCTTGTGCAGTCACAAAGCCGAGTTGTAATCACCCCTTCTACCAGTCGAGTGTACCGTCCTTGTGGGTTCAGTGTGGCAAGTGCATCTTGAGTGGCGTACGTCGACCAAGTCCTGTACTGTGTAGCTCGGTTCACTACACTCTACGGTGTGTGAGTCCCTTCGACCCCCTTCTGGCGCTCACTACTGCGGGAGTCGCTAAGGCTGGGCTATATAACCTGAGGGTCTGTCCTATCCTGCTGGTTTGGTTTCTGTTGCGTGTTTGGGCCAGGCTCGGTGTGCGGGTCCAGCACATTGCTCTCCTGCTCTTTTGTCCTTTCTCATCTCTCTATCTTTCTACTCTATCTTTTCAAGGACGTGGTACTCTTCATTCAGGACTTTGAACTAGCGCCTTTAGATCATCCTTTACCATACTCATGGGAGGCTTATAGGTGCAGAACATCAAAAGAGCTGGCAAGCAACACAGCCGATTAGGAATTGATGAGAACGGAAACCACTCAAGTTGCGATGGCATGTACAGTAGCTCACTCACAATTGAAACGGCAAAAATAAAAGCAATCGCACCCGACCGGCATCACGCAACACCACTCACAAAGAACACACACACAAACAACACACACACACACACACACACACACACAGAGACGTGGAGAGAGAGAGAGAGACGAGAGAGGCGAGAGAGAAGAGAGGGGAGTGAGAGGAGAACTGAAAGCGATCGTTGGACCTGAAACAAAGTTGGAGAGTGTGCCAATGTTACGAAGGGAGTTGACCAACCTTTGAGAAGAACCAGCGCGTTAAGGGAGGAGAGGAGAAGAGAAGAGATGGATAAGGGAGACGAAGAGCAAGAAAAAGAGCAACAGCAACATTGTTGAGTGGACATGAGGGGGAACGAGGAGAGGACGAGGGATAGAGACAACATTGTGTGAGTCGGACTGGTGGACGGACGGGGAGGAGTGTTACCGGAGGGGAGTTTTTGCCCCCCCCGCAAGCGCGGTAATGGGGAGCCAAGTGCTCGAGCTTCAAAGTCGATAACAAAGCTTATTTTTTCCTGGGGAAATGGAAATCACTTATTATCGTTTTTTGAGATGAATGTGGTTAAGAAGTATTGAAGTCTGGATTAACACTTGCTCTTATGGTTCTCAGAATTGCTGGTCTGCAGATATCTGTAACTATATATTATAATTTTCTAATTTCCCTTTCTCTCTGTGCTCGAGTCTGCTCGATTGCTCGTTCGGTGTGCCAGTCTCTCTCTCCTCTCTCTCTCTCTCGCTCTTCTCTCTCTCTTCTCTCTCTCCGTCATCTGTCATCATACAATAGCTCTCACATAAGGTTCAGGCGCTTCCCGTGCTCCCTCCCTCCTCGCACCTACTCCTCTAAAGGACAGAATAGGAGAATCCTGATTCTGCTATAACGAAAAATCTACTCCATGCTCATTTCAACTTATGTTCAAAGTTTCCTTTCTTAATCCCCTCTCAACTCTCCTCACTTTAAACTCTCCAGTCAGCTTCGTCTCAGGCCATCTGGCTCCATCTCTCTCTCCCCTCTCTCACCCCACCCCCACCCCCCAGTGGTTGGTGTGAGGATGGGGGGTGGTGTGTGCGAGTTTTCTGTCCCTTGAAGATGGTCCTGCATTCAAAAAAAACGAAGCGTTATGCGTTTCTGAAGACCCTTACTGACGGTGTGCTGTGCTGGTAAGACTGCGAGGAAAGCTTGGTGGTCTGGCACCATCATTTGCGCTACGGTGTAGCTTTTTTTTCCTTTTCATTTCCTTTTTTTTTGTTCTTTCTTTTTTTTTTTGTAAACTGCCAGACAGCTCTTGTTTTATAACACACTGTTGCGTTCTCTTGTGTACGGAACAGAGAATTAACCCCAAGCAATCCCCAAACCTTAATCACTCCAATGCCTACGCCATCGGAAGGTAGTGGAGGGGGGAATGATGGTGGGGGGGGGGGTGGGGGGGGGGGGGGGGGGGAGGGGGGGGGAAGAGGGGGGGGGGGAGGGGAGGGTGGAGGGAGGGGAGGGGGGGCGTTTGGTTGGGTGTTGTGGGGTTTTTGGAAGGAAGGGGCGGGGGGGTGGTTGGGGAAAGGGGGGGGGGTTGGAGCGCAGGAACTTATGAAAAGTAGATGGCCGCCCCCTATCTTGCTACTTTCTCTCTACTCCTCTCTCCATCTCTCTCTCTCATCTCTCTCTCCTCACACCCACACCCCCCAAGCACACACACACACACACACTAGCACAAACGCACACACATCTAGCGTCACGCAAAATCAAAGCAAAAGCAGAGATTTTGCTAAACATGTACGCGAATCGAGCGAACAGCACAGAACTATTGCATGCACACACATTACACACGCACGTGCGCTGATCCCTTGGGCAGCACACGCACCAGACACACAACCGCACACACACACACGACCTACACACACACACACACACACACACAAACACAAATAAACACATCAAGCACAAGCACGCAAAGACCCACGAACCATGTACGCGGAACGCACACCTGCAATGCATGCACACATATACCCATCCCACGCACTCGTTGCGCATCGTGCACGACACACTCACACAACCACACCACCACACACACAACACACACACACACACACACACACACAGACACACACACACGCACGCATACTCACACACACTGCACATTTGCACACACATGCACACACATTCACGACACACTTGCACACGCACACACTGCCACCACCACACTCGACTCCTCCTCTCTCTCTCTTTTCACACTTCACACCAACAGACACACCTCACACACACACAAACCAAAGTACACACACAACACTCCTCTCTCTCTCCTCCCCTCTCTCTCTCATCCTCTCTCACTCCCCCTTTCCCTCTCTCTCCTCTCTCTCACTCTTACACACAACACATACACACAACACACAATACAACATACACAATGCTGCGCTGATTTCACACATACTAATCCACAACAACACACACCACTACACACCCACAACTACACAGATCACACACACACCACACCAAACACACAACAAACACACACACACCAAGCAAATAACACACCAACACGCACACACAACCAACACCACACCACACCACACCACACACCCCACACCCACACACCCCCCACCCCACAACACACTACCCAACACACCAACACACACACACCCACACACACCAACACACACAAACACAACACACAGATCAAAAAAGATATGGGGCGGGCACCCACCTTAAACGTGTCCCTTGCTCACCCGGCTGCACCATCTCGCTCCCCCAATGCCCAAGACCAGCTGCGAGGAGGACTAGCGTTTTGTCTCGCTAACCCAGACAAATCATCTCTCAGCCAATAACTTCTGGCTGCCTCAACCACAAGGTCATCATACTCCCTAACCGGCCTGATGATTGCAAATAAAGAAATACACAATGCAGACAGAGGCAGCAAGAAAAGAAGAGCGTGTGCGCGCGCACACACACCACACACAAACACATACACATACACACACGCGCGCACGCGTGCACACACACACATACGCATGCACGCACGCACGCATGCACGTGCGCACGCAGTCGTGCGTGCGCACGTACGCAGGCACTCTCGCGCCCCCCCCCCCTCCCACACACACACACACGCACGCACGCGCGCACACGCGCGCGCGCGCACACACACACCACACACACACACACACACGCATGCACGCGCGCGCACACACACACACACACACATACACACACACACACAACACACACA
>JADBJO010025230.1:20000-24058 GCA_016801955.1 Conus betulinus
TGTTGTTTTTTTTTTTTTTCAAACTGAAAACGACAACAATGGAGATCACGTATCTTTACGCAACAGGTCTTATTATGTATCTGTTTGCCGTTGATGTGGGGGGAAAAAAACCAACAACAAAAACAGCAGAAAACAAAGAGAAACGAAAGCAAAGTGGTTGGAAGAGAGATATTATTTTCATTACAACGTGTTGCGCGTTGGAATGTTAGGGCGTAGGATGTGTGTGTGTGTGTGTGTGTGTGTGTGTGTGTGTGTGTGTGTGTGTGTGTATGCATCGATCAGGCGAGAGAAAAAAAAAAGGTATCGTTTACTTGTGCAAGCAAAGGTTAACTAGCAAAGAAGCCGGCCAAGCCCTTCGGGGGATCGAGTTGACTGTTCCGCTCAGGGGCGCGCATGTCGCAATCTTTGACCTTCGGCTTGTGTCGTCCGTCGGCCTTCTGTCTTCTGCCTTCTGTCTTCTGTCTTCTGCCTTCTGTCTTCTGCCTTCTGCCTTCTGCCTTCCGTCTTCTGTCTTCTGTCTTCTGCCTGCTGGCTCGGCTCCGGCTCCGGCTCTGGCTCTGACGTCGTCATCGCTGTTCTTGTCTGTCCTCGTCTGTCATTATAGTTTTTGTCTTGTGTGTGTGTGTGTTGTGTGTGCGTGGTGTGTGTGTGTGGTGTGTGTGTGTGTGTGTGGTGTGTGTGTGTGTGTGTGTGTGTGTGAGTGTGTGTGTTGTGAGAGAGAGAGAGAGAGAGTTTTTCAATTTGTTTCTCATTTTGCTTGCTTTTGTTTCTTATTTCTTTCTGTCTCTGTCTCCTCTGTCTCATCTCCGTCTCCTCTCTCTCTCTCTACTTTGCTCTCTCTCTCTCTCTCTCTCTCTCTCTCTCTCGGCCTCTCTCTCTCTCTCATCTCCTCTCTCTATCTCTCTCTCTCTCTACTCTCTCTCCTCTCTCTCGTGCTCTCTTTCTTTCTTTCTTCTTTCCTTTTCTTTTTTCTTCTTTTCCACTTTTGTCTGTTTGTTTGTTTATCTGTTTGCTTCATATTTTGTTTTACTGTCTCGCTTCTTTTCTTTTGCTTCTGTTTCTTTGTTTGATCTGCGCTTCCTTTCTTTTTCTGCCTGTCTCTTCTCATCTCTTGTCTCTGTCTTTCTTTTTATTTATTTATTATTTATTTATTATAACGCCCTTTTTTTCTGGTTTAATAATTTTTTACTTTCAAAGCTTTGTTACTTTTCTTTTCCCTTTTTCTTTTATTTGAGTGTGTGTGTGTGTGTGTGTTTGGTGTGGGGGTGGGGGGCGGGGGGGGGGGGGGGGGGGGGGGGTGGGGGGGGGGGGGGGGGAGGAAAAAAGGGGGGAGGGGTGGGTGGTGTCAGTTCGTTCCTTTGTATTTGTATTTTGTTTGTTTATAATTAGGATTTGCTTGACCTTTGCTGTCCTTTTTTTTCTTGTGTTTTTTTTTTTTTTTTTCTTCTTTCTTTCCTTCTTTCCTTCTCCCTGTTTCATTCATTTATTAACTCCTCTGTTTTTCTTTCATTCATTTTTCATACTGTCTTTCTGTTCTTTTTCTTACTTCTTGCTGTATTTCCTTCCACACATACTTTATCCTTCTCTGATTTGTTCCCACTTTCTGTCCACTCGTGTATGCTCGCACAACCCGCAAATTACACACACACACACACACACCACACACCACACACACATGCCACTCGCACCTTCTGCACCCGCACGCGCACTTCTACACACGCAGCACACACCGTGCACACACACGTGCAACACACACCACACACACACACACACAAACACACACACACACACCACACACACACACATGCGCACGCTCAAACACAAATGGGCACTTGCCCACACATCCATACACACACACGTGACATTCACTACACACATACAAAAAAAAAAAAGAAAAAAAAAAAAAAAAAAGAAGAAAAAAATGACAACCATGTTAGGTAGGCAACTTAAGGTCTGACCAGCGCGTTGGGCTAATGCGTAGGTCAGACATCTGCTAAGTCCTAGTCAGTAGGACCCTCTTCTACATTGTGTATCCATCTTAGTTGCTAATTCATTTATCCATCCGCTTGCAAATCATGCGTAGTGTGGTCTGAAAACGTGGCGGGATGTGGTGTGTAGCGTATATGGACTAGTCCGCACGCAGTGACGCCCTCCTTGATGAAACTGAACTGAAAACTGAAACTGACCACTTGAGTCCCCCCCCCCTTCCCCCCCCGCCCCCCCCCCCCCCCCCCACCTTTTTTTTTTTTTTTTCTTCGCGGCTTTTGGGCTTTTTCTTCTTGATCTTTTATTCTCCACGTCCACTTCTTCCTTTTTTTCGTTCTTTTCCATGTTTTATGTTCTTCCTGAGCAGTAGCACACAATGACCTTACCTCCCTCTTATCTTACTCCCTTCTTCTCTGGCATATTTCTCCCTTTTTTGACTGTTCCTTCCCTCTTCTGAGTTTCTGTTCTGTCGTTTTACACATACTTTACAAACTCTTTTCTTTCTTTCTATTTCTATTCTTTCTTTCTTCTTTATATATGTATACTTTCTTCCATCTCGATTTACCCTTGTTGTTGTTTTTTCCCCGTTCACCCTTCGCCTCCGGCGCCTTCCATTCGTATATTTCCCTTTCTCATCGATTTTATTCTCTTCTTTCTTCCGGTGTTCTTCCTTTTACACAATGATTCCTTTTTTTCTTCTTCTTTTGTTTTTATTCCTTCTGCTTTCCTTTTCACAGCAGCCTTCCTTCTACGGATTATTGTTCCTTTTTTTTCTTTTTCTTTTATTTCTTCTTCTTTTTTTCTTTCAATACATATTTTCTCACATCCTTTGACTTATTCTTTCTTCTATCACCCCCCCCCCCCCCCCCCCCCCATTTCTGTTTCTCTCCTCCAAGACCGGTGCATTTTTTTTTCTTTTCCCAGATTTTTTCCTTGTCCTTGAGTTTTCCTGTCCTTCTTTCTTTTCCTTTTTTCTTTTCTCCTTTCTCGTGCGTGCGATCTTTCTCCATTCCTTCTTGTATTCATTTCATTCCGTTTTTCTGTCCGTCTTTCTATCAGATAACAATCATACAAACGGCTTTCCTCTGGTTTTATTTATCCTCCTTTCTTTTCCAGTTCTCCTCTTCCTTCCTTCTATACATACCTCTTTCATATCTTGATTTAACTTTTTTTCTATCTTTCCTCCATCCGAGTTCTTTATTGTTCATTTCATACATATTCTTTCTTTCTTTTTTTTTTTTCTTGTTGTTTTCTCTTGTCTCTGTGCCGTGCGCGGCTTCTATCCTGCGGACACCCCTTATAGGCAGGCACGGGATTAATACCATCTACCCAACAAACGGGAATGGAGTTTGTGTGTAAGACGGGTTTTTTTTTATTTTTTTTTTTTTTTTTTAATCCCGCCCATTAAGGCAGCCATCCTCCCACGTCGGGAAGTTTTTTTTTTAGATATTCCGTTTTTTCCTCATTACTATCTTTTTCCCTTTTCTTTGTCAATCCCTTTAATACATATTTTGGCCCCTGTGCTTTCTGTCTTTCTTTCTTTGGATTACATTTTATGACTCCTTCGACTTTATTCTTACTCATCCTAAAATTTCTGTACCGTATCCCCTTGATTTGTATTCTTCTGTCTTTCCTTTTTTTTTTTTTGTTTTAATCCTTCGCTGTGTGTAGTTTTCTATTCCTGATTTATTCCTTCTTACATCCAACTGCTTCTGCTTATTCCTGTTGATTCTTCCCATATATACTGATTTCTCCTCTTTTATGATTATTATTAAACTATCTCTCTGTTTTCGTCATTTCTGCCTTCTTTCTTCATATGTATTTTAATCCTTCTAAGTCTGTTTATTCTTTTGTCCACTCTTTTTTTACCTTCCAGTACTAATTTCTTTTCCGATGTCTTTCTTTTCTTTTATCATTCCGTTCCTGCCTTTTTATGCTCATTTATATTGCCTCGTTCATGAGTCGTTCCTCTCTCTCTATCTTTCTCTCTCTCCTCTCTTACTATCCTACTCTCTCACCTTCTCCTCTGGCGGTCGTCGTCTCTCGTCTGTCGGTCTGCTGTATAGTCTGCA